>JBAKBP010016485.1:0-51699 GCA_037953745.1 Lithodes maja | reverse complement strand
CGACGACGCATGATTAAACGAAGCATGACCTACTGTAGCTATGCGACACATTATACGAAACGTGACAGCGAGAGGGAGAGGGTGTACCTCGTCGGAGGACAGCCGTATTCTGTGTGCTGGCTGCACCGTGTTGCCTGTGTTGGTGCACCTGTGCCAACACAGGAAGATCTGATGGGAAGGGATGGAGAGGTGCTTAGTCGGCCGTTGTCCAAGATACCCAGAGAGGCGACTACCTGGCCGGGCTGCTCCACCGACAGTAGGGAGAGAGGCGGCGACTCACCCCCAAATATTTAGGAGAGACAAAATTTAGGAGAGACTACCTGGTCGCTCCGCCCAGAGAGGCGACTATCTGGCCGGGATGCTCCACCGACAGTAGAGAGAGAGGCGGCGACTCACCCACAAAAATTTAGGAGAGACAAAATTTAGGAGAGAGACTACCTGGTCGGGCTGCTCCCACCCAGAGAGATTTTGGTGGGACTATTTTGGGTGAGACGTCTGACTGCGGGTGCGACACATTATACGAAGCATGACCTAGGACAGTCGACGACGCATGATTAAACGAAGCATGACCTACTGTAGCTAAGCGACACATTATATGAAACGTGACAGCGAGAGGGAGAGGGTGTACCTCGTCGGAGCACAGCCGTATTCTGTGTGCTGGCTGCACCGTGTTGCCTGTGTTGGTGCACCTGTGCCAACACAGGAAGATCTGATGGGAAGGGATGGAGAGGTGCTTAGTCGGCCGTTGTCCAAGATACCCAGAGAGGCGACTACCTGGCCGGGCTGCTTCACCGACAGTAGGGATAGAGGCGGCGACTCACCCCCAAAAATTTAGGAGAGACAAAATTTAGGAGAGACTACCTGGTCGCTCCGCCCAGAGAGGCGACTACCTGGCCGGGCTGCTCCACCGACAGTAGAGAGAGATGCGGCGACTCACCCACAAAAATTTAGGAGAGACAAAATTTAGTTGAGAGACTACCTGGTCGGGCTGCTCCCACCCAGAGAGATTTTGGTGGGACTATTTTGGGTGAGGCGTCTGACTGCGGGTGCGACACATTATACGAAGCATGACCTAGGAGAGTCGACGACGCATGATTAAACGAAGCATGACCTACTGTAGCTATGCGATACATTATACGAAACGTGACAGCGAGATGAGAGGGTGTACCTCGTCGGAGCACAGCCGTATTCTGTGTGCTGGCTGCACCGTGTTGCCTGTGTTGGTGCACCTGTGCCAACACAGGAAGATCTGATGGGAAGGGATGGAGAGGTGCTTAGTCGGCCATTGTCCAAGATACCCAGAGAGGCGACTACCTGGCCGGGCTGCTCCACCGACAGTAGAGAGAGAGGCGGCGACTCACCCACAAAAATTTAGGAGAGACAAAATTTAGGAGAGAGACTACCTGGTCGGGCTGCTCCCACCCAGAGAGATTTTGGTGGGACTATTTTGGGTGAGGCGTCTGACTGCGGGTGCGACACATTATACGAAGCATGACCTAGGACAGTCGATGACGCATGATTAAACGAAGCATGACCTAGCTATACGACACATTATACGAAACGTGACAGCGAGAGGGAGAGGGTGTACCTCGTCGGAGCACAGCCGTATTCTGTGTGCTTGCTGCACTGTGCTGCCTGTGTTGGTGCACCTGTGCCAACACAGGAAGATCTGATGGGAAGGGATGGAGAGGTGCTTAGTCGGCCGTTGTCCAAGATACCCAGAGAGAGACTACCTGGTCGGGCTGCTCCGCCCAGAGAGGCGACTACCTGGCCGGGCTGCTCCACCGACAGTAGAGAGAGAGGCGGCGACTCACCCACAAAAATTTAGGAGAGACAAAATTTAGGAGAGACTACCTTGTCGGGCTGCTCCCACCCAGAGAGATTTTTGTGGGATTATTTTTGGTGAGGCGTCTGACTGGGGGTGCGACACATTATACGAAGCATGACCTAGGACAGTAGACGACGCATGATTAAACGAAGCATGACCTAGCGACTACCTGGCCGGGCTGCTCCACCTAGAGAGAGACTACGTGGTCGGGCTGCTGCGGCTCCGCCGCTGTGCGGGTCCCTGTCGTGATTGTCACACACAAATCTTTAGGCGATCTTCTGCTGTCCAACGTGAGTTGGTGGAATTGGGATCGATTGGAAATACTTTGATCCGAGAGCTACGACCACCCCAGTCAGACGGCTCACCAAAAATAAATTCTGCTATACGACTTGAGTTGGCAGTGAACCTTTTTTCTTCGGGAGGGTCTAAATGTGTGTGTGTGAAAAATTTAAAGAAATCGAATTGTCAATTATTTGTCCACGACATCTTTCACCGAGAGAAGAAATTGTATAAACTAGGAAAGACAAATAAAAGAAAAACATGATCAATTCCATTTTATTTTCCGTCTACATTATACGAAGCATGACCTAGCTATACGACGAATTATAAGTACGAAGCACCACAGTACCAGTTACTCCCATTAATTTTAGGTCACTTCACTTGACCCTAAAGTTAAGAAAGTGGAGGATCTGATGGGAAGGGATGGAGAGGTGTTTAGTCGGCCGTTGTCAAAGATACCCAGAGAGAGACTACCTGGTCAGGCTGCTCCGCCCAGAGAGGCGACTACCTGGCCGGGCTGCTCCACCTACTATCGTCGGAGATACTCCACTCGTCCTTTTTTCTCTTTCTTCTTTTTCGAGTATATCCCATATCACAGAATTGCACAGTGATGGCCAACCACAAAAATGCTGCTGAGAAGCGGGAAGGCAAGAGGGTGATGATAAGCCACATGTCTCTGGCTTCTTCCAAGGAAGAGGGGATGAGCCCTCTCGCCTTTCTTTTCCGCAAGAGGACCCCTCCTTCAGACAACTTGGCTGTGTTGCAATCTGAAAATTCAAATGGCTACTCTCCCTCAATCGTATACCTAAGCTCATGCGTTTTCCCGAGTCGTTATCCCGAGTCGTTTTCCCAGCCCTTTACCGCGTCGTTTACCGGGGCCTAAATTTTTCGAAAAGCGACTCTCCATCATTTTTCGAAAATATACCTGGAGTGAGTGGGTTCGAATCCTGGTGAGGATACCTCTTACCCAAAGGGTATGGTACAAATAGTAGAAAGATTGATGTTGACACGAACCGAAGCACATATCGGACGGTTGTAGTCCAACGCCGGGACATAGTGTAACACGGTGGGCCATCTCCGTAGAGTTATTACGATTTCCTACACCGTCGGCTCAGAATGGGTACTGCTTCGTATAGCTAGGTCATGCGTCGTTTACCGAGGCCATGCTTCGTATACTACGTCGTTTACCGGGGCCTTTACGGCCATCCGAGAGATGGCCTGACATCGATTTTCGATGGAAAAATAATTGACAACTAGATTTCTTTTTCAGGACAGCGTGAGTTGACACTGTTGCTACTCGTAGCTGGTTTTACAGGTTTGCATCAGTTAGCCTAGACCGCAATCGACTCTTTGCGAGGGTAAGTTTTGACAATTTCTGCTCGCAGCAGTAAGTGTTTCTGAACACACACATATTTCACTCCATACATCCTCAAAATGGAAAATCATCAGCGTGTATGTAACGTCTACAGAACTCGAGCAATGTGAGATCATTGTACCTAGCTTTTAGTTCATCGTCAGAGATGGTCACCTCCGGCTTGGTATTTTTCAAGCCCTTTCACTAAATGGCTTGATTAGTTTCGCATATTCACTATCATAATCAGATGTTGTAGAAAGCTTTTCTGCTAGCAGTGGGAAAGTGCATAGTGTACATTTCGAGTTGCATTTTACATGGTAATGTCAGACAAGAATGCTAGATCACACAGCCACTTGCTATACCTCCACCAACCGACTTTACTCCTAAACTCAATTAATGTAATCAACAAATACATGTAGCAGTCCAGGGATTCGAACCAAGGATGCTCACACCGAAATTAAGTGCATTTATCCATTGCGATACGAAGACAGTTATCATGGATCGTATGACCCCTCCTTCTTTTGGAAAAGGGGACCGGGACCCTTATAATTCCACTACACTATACCATTGGGAATAGAGGTCCTGTTGTCCAGGTGAGCGAGCTGTATCTATCTTATCTGTACACAATGGAGATATATGTGCACACAATGGATATCTATGTGTAAACAATGGAGATATATGTGTAAATACAGGAGAAAAATAAAAGGTTAATCTAACATTTTTTTTTTTTTTTCTAGGGGATTCTCCCTGCATCATTATTGCAATTTCTGTCAGCGTTGTCTTCTTCTTGAATGATGATCCGGTGTCTATCGACTTCGAATATTCGTCAGCTAGCGACTTTGGTTCCAAAAACATGTCAGGGTATACGACGTTATCTAACACACATGGTCCCTTTTCCTTCTTCTGGATACAAATAGATCAGAGTGTATTGTGATACCCACACTTTCACACTCCAGATCATCACCTTTATAATTATTAATATGACAGTTATCTGCATCTTAACAAGTGGATTGACTATAATAGCCTTCATAACATTTTAGGAAAAAATGTACCAATATATGATGGCAATAGGGTCGCCAAAGGGTTATTGCATTCTAATTCCTACCTTACATCAAATCTAAGAAAAATGTTACCCACAAATTCACAGTCATTATCATCACATTGTTTATCATATATAATAATACATTCATTATCTTCACCTGTATCATCTATAATAATACATTCATTATCTTCACCTGTATCATCTATAATAACACAATCATCTTCATGGTCTTCTTTATCCTCAGCTTTATCTTCAACTAAGCAAGATGCATGACTATAATACCCTTCATCTGCACTCATACACTCACTGGTGTCTTTTTCAACTATGTCCTCATCTCCATCTGGGGGGTCAAAAAAAATAATGGACAAAGGATCACCCGGCGGGAAATATAATTCATCCTCTTCGTCTTTCCCCGGCCCCTCCTTTTTGGCCTCCCCTTCGTCTTTCCCCGACCCCTCCTTTTCAACCTCCCATTCGTTCTCCCCCGCGGTCTCCTCGGTTTCGTCCTGGTCTTCCTCTTTGGCTAACACCTTGGCCTCTTCTTTGTCTTCGTGTTCTTCTTCCCCTTCCTGTTCGTCCTTCCCTGGCCCCTCCTTTTCACCCTCCCGTTCGTCCATCCCCGGCCCCTCCTTTTTGGCCTCCCCTTCGTCCTTCCCCGACCCCTCCTTTTCACCCTCCCGTTCGTCCATCCCCGGCCCCTCCTTTTTGGCCTCCCCTTCGTCTTTCCCCGACCCCTCCTTTTCAGCCTCCCATTCGTCCTCCCCCGCGGTCTCCTCGGTTTCGTCCTGGTCTTCCTCTTTGGCTAACACCTTGGCCTCTTCTTTGTCTTCGTGTTCTTGTTCCCCTTCCTGTTCGTCCTTCCCCGACCCCTCCTTTTCACCCTCCCGTTCGTCCATCCCCGGCCCCTCCTTTTTGGCCTCCCCTTCGTCTTTCCCCGATCCCTCCTTTTCAGCCTCCCATTCGTCCTCCCCCGCGGTCTCCTCGGTTTCGTCCTGGTCTTCCTCTTTGGCTAACTCTTTGGCCTCTTCTTTGTCTTCGTGTTCTTCTTCCTCTTCGGAAGTCTCGTTTTAAAAAAAGAGAGAAAAAAACGATCTTTAGTCGGCCGATGACAGTAAATATCTATACCAAAACACAAACACACTAAATATCTGGCTCCCGGACGGATTGCCGACGGACATTTGGCCGAACGGACATTTGACCGACAGACCCTAACCTAACCTAATCTAACCTAGCCTAACCTAACCTAACCTAACCTAACCTAACCTTACCTAACCTAACCTAACCTAACTTAACCTAACCTAACCAAACCTATCTTAACCTAACCGTTCGGCCAAATGTCCGTCGGCAATCAGTCCGGCCACGAAATATCTATACAGAAAGATGAACAATTATGTGCTCTACAGGTTTATTTAACAAACAAAATAGGGAATGATTACTGGACACATGAAATAGATTAATAATAGTGTTTTAAAAAGTATAACACATGTTGATGAGGAGTTAATTCATTGGTATTATTATTAAATATATAAAAAAAGGATGAATCTTTCTTAAATATATAAAAACAGAAGATGAATAAGGAAGGCTTACCGTAGGTGAATTCCTCATCATCATTTCCACTTTTTGTTCTAGCCTGATGCATTTCATAAGTTTTCATTTTATCAAAAATGAAACTCATGGGCTCCTCCCTTACCTTATGTTTTCTTAACTGAATGCTGGTGAATTTTGTGATTATTTTAATTTACTAACAATGATAAGCTTAGTGCCTCAGCAAATGTTCATTCAGCAAATCTAATTTGAAAAGTTCTAGGGGGTCTATCTGGGCCATCGCTACAATAGCCGATAGTCTTAATGCATAGTTCATATCTTGTAATGACACTTGTTCTTTGGGTGGCCAGGGTTTGCCTTTTTTGGGCGGTCCTCGCTCACTGTCCAAGGAAGTCCTTCTTCTCTTTGAATAGCAGCTATGACTCCCGTCACTGACCCGCCCCCTTTTACCGCGTGCTCCATTGCGATGCATCATAGATTGAGGTGGTGGAGGTAGTGGAGGGGTAAACAATGAGGGTGCTGGAGGCGATGACGATCGCTGCAGTGGCCGAAGCCGGGTTAGTGGCGGTAGACGCCTTCCAGATGCCATTTATGAAAAAATAATGGAATCAAGAACAATTTTTAATCTTTACGAGGTAGAGTAAATTAAAACAAGGTCACACTTTGCCCGCCAATATTGCACTGCTCACATATCACCCAAATTAAAATGTAATATTTGCAAACAAAGTCAAACCAAAACTGGGACAAAGACAATACAAAGTCAAAAAAATATATCAAAATCGCTATCTGGAAACAACGCTTAATAAAATAAAATTTGTGAAATGAAAGAATACAATCCACCACATAGGGTGTATATTACTACATGAGCAAGTTAATCTGGTTCCCAATCAAACTAATTGCACACATAACAACGCACTATCGTCACGTTCAGGGAATTAGTCAATTTGGGAAGTCCGGGACGTTCTGGCAAATATTACTAAACTCTGCATGAATAAAAGAAACTACAATTAGTGTTAAAATTTGCATTTAAAATCAAATCTGCAACACGACAAGACATTTTATCATTATCTGAAAGATTTCCTAAAACATTATTATAATAATTACAAATAGTAGACTCAATAGGTCGTTCATAATTATGAATACACTATTAATGGTTTAAAATCTTTACAACCATCTGGTAACATGGACTAGACTTTCTTTGAATTAATAAGACTAGGCCTATTAACATTATTTTTGTCTAAAATTTTAGAGGAATAATTTAAAGTGGATATAACTTTATCTTAAATAGGATTATCTTTGAATTTCTTAGAATTAGCTCTAATATATCCCATAAAAGCAAAGACTATATAGAAGATAGACACCGGGCAAACAACATACCTTAGAGTAGACACTAGAGGTGGAGGTCCTCAACGGCTAGATTAATTTGCAAGAATGGTGGGTTGGTGGTCTTCTCCCGCCGGGCTAATAGTGGGGATGCCAAACCCCCGACACTAATTGTCCAAAGCCCTGTGGTCCAAGTGTCTGGGTTGTTGGTTGGCTGGCCGGTAGTCCACGTCAGGAGCGGGCGGTGATCAGTACTACCCCTCGTCGGGTAAAGGTGAGCCGGGTACGACTAGCACTATCACAGGGGCAGCAACACAGACAACACGGGGCAGCCAACACACACAATAAATGCGGTGGTGGCTGTGATTCTGACCTGGGCAGAAAACACAAGGCAGAAGGGCGGATCACACAGGTTTCGTCGGTGGCAGCAGTGATCGTGTTGTGATGATAGGTGGCAGACCAGCTCAGGAGAAGTGGAGCTCACAGGGAAGTCCGGGACGTTCTGGCAAATATTACTAAACTCTGCATGACTAAAAGAAACTACAATTAGTGTGAAAATGTTCATTTAAAATCAAATTTGCAACACGACAAGACATTTTATCATTATCTGAAAGATTTCCTAAAACATAATTATAATAATTACAAATAATAAACTCATATGAATACACTATTAATGGTTTGAAATCTTTACAACCATCTGGTAACATGGACTTGACTTTCTTTGAAGTAATAAGATTATTAACATTATTTTTGTCTAAAATTGTAGAGGAATAATTTAAAGTGGATATAACTTTATCTTAATTAGGATTATCTTTGGATTTCTTAGAATTAGCTCTAATATATCCCATAAAAGCAAAGACTATACACACACTAGCACACACCATAAATGCGGTGGTGGCTGAGATTCTGACCTGGGCAGAAAACACAAGGCAGAAGGGCGGATCACACAGGTTTCGTCGGTGGCAGCAGTGATCGTGTTGTGATGATAGGTGGTGGACCAGCTCAGGAGAAGTGGAGCTCTTTACGGTGCAGATACGTCTGTTTCAGCTGCGGTCATGCTGTGATGAGAGGTGGCGGACCAGCACAGGAGATGAGGCTCTCTTTACGGTGCAGTTACGTCTGTGGGTGCTCCTATGATCCAAGCAGCTTATATACCCACAGGCCACGCCCGTTCTAGCTGACTTCCCCACACACACACACACACACACACGGCTAGATTAATTTGCAAGAATGGTGGGTTGGTGGTCTTCTCCCGCCGGGCTAATATTGGGGATGCCAAACCCCCGACACTAATTGTCCAAAGCCCTGTGGTCCAAGTGCCTGGGTTGTTGGTTGGCTGGCCGGTAGTCCACGTCAGGAGCGGGTGGTGAGCGGTACTACCCCTCGTCGGGTAAAGGTGAGCCGGGTACGACTAGCACTATCACAGGGGCAGCAACACAGAAAACACGGAGCAGCCAGCACACAGCATAAATGCGGTGGCGGCTGTGATTCTGACCTGGGCAGGAAACACAAGGCAGAAGGGCGGATCACACAGGTTTCGTCGGTGGCAGCAGTGATCGTGTTGTGATGATAGGTGGCATACCAGCTCAGGAGAAGTGGAGCTCTTTACGGTGCAGATACGTCTGTTTCAGCTGCGGTCGTGCTGTGATGAGAGGTGGCGGACAAGCACAGGAGATGAGGCTCTCTTTACGGTACAGATACGTCTGTGGGTGCTCCTATGATCCAAGCAGCTTATATACCCACAGGCCACGCCCGTTCTAGCTGACTGCCACACACACACACACACACACACAACCTCCTCCACCTACCTCCGAGTCAGACTGTCAGTCTCGGACAGGGGTCCGGATCTACCAGGGGTGGGTGCCGAGCATACCCCCAAATGGGGGTCGAAAAGCGGGAGGGGGCGGAAATTGGGAGCCGTCTCCTTCCTATATAGTGAAGGCCGCTGCCTCCCTCTGCCCATCTTGGTGTGTGTGTGCGTGTGCCTGGGTGTGTTTAGGTGTTGGGTGTGGCGGGCCAGGAGGAGGAGGGACACGTGCCTGCCCTCTCTCTCTCTCTCCTCGGCCTTCTACCTCCGCAGCGCGCCTGCCTGCCTGCCAGCCTGCCTGGCCCAATTTCTCTTTTAATACATTTCGATACTAGGGGTCTAAGGTGATGTACCCTAGGCAGAAATGGACCCCAGTCCATGCCCTACCCTCTTTGAATGTAGAGTGCCCTCCCCTCACTCCCTGCCCTTCCTCTTACCCACAGTGAGCTGATTCAGGGGGGCGAGCATCCTCTATATACGACGGAGCCTTCCCTGCTCCATGCACCACCAGTTGCCTGCTTCTTGTCGTTCATTGCTCCGTTCACCACCAGTTGACTCGTTGTGTGCGCCGCTAACCTTCACCGCAGTCGTCGCCAATGGTAGGCATACTTCGTATATATGGCCTGTTAACCAGTTCAATACCAGGGACGTCCTTTTAATCGTATTATGGTAAATACCGAAAGACGAATATATGCAGTTAAGGAAGGACCTCTATCAATACTATGACTTAATTATTATGTTTTCTCCACTAACCAACTTTACTCCTAAACTCGATCAACAAACACATGTGGGAGTCCGGGAATTCGAACCTAGGATGCTTACACCGAGAATCAACACACTTATGCATTGCGCCACGAAGACAGTTAAAGGATGTTGCACAAGCCTACGATTTATTATACAGTTTCGAATCCTGCATATATTTTCGTTTTATATATTTGTAGAAGTAAATTCCACGAGTTGTACAACAATAAATTGTGTTATGTCCTATTTCCTTCCACAGAATACTTTGGCACGGAAGAGGTAGGACAGAAAGAACACCGT
Organism: Lithodes maja; assembly: GCA_037953745.1. NCBI lineage: Eukaryota > Metazoa > Arthropoda > Malacostraca > Decapoda > Lithodidae > Lithodes > Lithodes maja. The sequence goes on along the minus strand of JBAKBP010016485.1, from coordinate 41,480 downwards.
AAACAGCAAAACGAGGCCGCGATTTGGGCGATGGAAGATGTACATCTCCTGGAAATGCTCTCGACTCTCAATAGAAAATGTAGGGAAGATCATAACCGAAGCACATATCGTACGGATGTAGTCCAACGCCGGGGCATAGTGTAACGAGATGCACTCTTTGGGCCACGCGGAACAGAGGAGGAATTTGCGAGAAATCCCTTTGGGGGGGAGGGGGGAATTAATTAAGATAATTCAGCTCACCCGAGAAGCTGTCATGACCGGAGGATCAATAATGGCACGCTCTTAAACCGTCTCCGCGAGCACACTTCGAATGATGACGGACTCCTGTTTGCATGCTCTCAATTTTCTCAAAGAAACTGAGAATCAACAATGCCAAGTAACAGAAACTCTCCTAGGGGCTCTGTCAGGCGAGCGGTCGCCAAAGCAAAAAGAAAGTATAATGTTAATAATGTTATCGAGTAATTATTTGAATGTTTCATATTTTCGTTTTATATATTTGTAAAAGTAATTCCACGAGTTGTACAACTATAAATTGTGTTATATCCTATTTCCTTCCACAGAATACTTTGGCACAGAAGAGGTAGAACAGAAAGAACACCGTAAACAGCAAAACGAGGCGGCGATTTGGGCGATGGAAGATGTACATCTCCTGGAAATGGTCTCGACTCTCAATAGAAAATGTAGGGCAGATCATAACCGAAGCACATATCGTACGGATGTAGTCCAACGCCGGGGCATAGTGTAACGAGATGCACTCTTTGGGCCACGCGGAACAGAGGAGGAATTTGCGAGAAATCCCTTTGGGGGGGGGGGCTTAATTAAGATAATTCAGCTCACCCGGGAAGCTGTCATGACCGGAGGATCAATAATGGCCCGCTCTGAAACCGTCTCCGCGAGCACACTTCGAATGATGACGGACTCCTGTCTTCCCATAAACAATGCGGCATCATTAATCCCCGATGGACGTGCACCAGCAAAGCCACTTATAAAACAAGACAACAACCCAGATGGCCAATGTTGCTCTCGACTCTCAATACAAAATGTAGGGAAGATCATAACCGAAGCACATATCGTACGGATGTAGTCCAACGCCGGGGCATAGTGTAACGAGATGCACTCTTTGGGCCACGCGGAACAGAGGAGGAATTTGCGAGAAATCCCTTTGGGGGGGGGGGGGGGACTTAATTAAGATAATTCAGCTCACCCGAGAAGCTGTCATGACCGGAGGAACAATAATGGCACGCTCTGAAACCGTCTCCGCGAGCACACTTCGAATGATGACGGACTCCTTTCTGCATGCTCTCAATTTTCTCAAAGAAACTGAGAATCAACAATGCCAAGTAACAGAAACTCTCCTAGGGGCTCTGACAGGCGAGCGGTCGCCAAAGCAAAAAGAAAGTATAATGTTAATAATGTTATCGAGTAATTATTTGAATGTTTCATATTTTCGTTTTATATATTTGTAAAAGTAATTCCACGAGTTGTACAACTATAAATTGTGTTATGTCCTATTTCCTTCCACAGAATACTTTGGCACGGAAGAGGTAGAACAGAAAGAACACCGTAAACAGCAAAACGAGGCGGCGATTTGGGCGATGGAAGATGTACATCTCCTGGAAATGGTCTCGACTCTCAATAGAAAATGTAGGGAAGATCATAACCGAAGCACATATCGTACGGATGTAGTCCAACGCCGGGGCATAGTGTAACGAGATGCAGTCTTTGGGCCACGCGGAACAGAGGAGGAATTTGCGAGAAATCCCTTTGGTCGAGTAATTATTTGAATGTTTCATATTTTCGTTTTATATATTTGTAAAAGTAATTGCACGAGTTGTACAACTATAAATTGTGTTATGTCCTATTTCCTTCCACATAATACTTTGGCACGGAAGAGGTAGGACAGAAAGAACACCGTAAACAGCAAAACGAGGCGGCGATTTGGGCGATGGAAGATGTACATCTCCTGGAAATGCTCTCGACTCTCAATAGAAAATGTAGGGAAGATCATAACCGAAGCACATATCGTACGGATGTAGTCCAACGCCGGGGCATAGTGTAACGAGATGCACTCTTTGGGCCACACGGAACAGAGGAGGAATTTGCGAGAAATCCCTTTGGGGGGGGGGGGGACTTAATTAAGATAATTCAGCTCACCCGAGAAGCTGTCATGACCGGAGGATCAATAATGGCTCGCTCTGCAACCGTCTCCGCGAGCACACTTCGAATGATGACGGACTCCTGCCTGCATGCTCTCAATTTTCTCAAAGAAACTGAGAATCAACAATTCCAAGTAACATAAACTCTCCTAGGGGGCCCTGTCAGGCGAGCGGTCGCCAAAGCAACAAGTAAGTATAATGTTAATAATTTTATCGAGTAATTATTTGAATGTTTCATATTTTCGTTTTATATATTTGTAAAAGTGATTCCACGAGTTGTACAACTATTAATTGGGTTATGTCTTATTTCCTTCCACAGAATACTTTGGCACGGAAGAGGTAGGACAGAAAGAACACCGTAAACAGCAAAACAAGGCCGCGATTTTGGCGATGGAAGATGTACGTCTCCTGGAAACTAATGATGCTGTTGAAATTCCCATAAACAATGCGGCCTCATTAATCCACGATGGACGTGCACCAGCAAAGCCACTTATAAAACAAGATTTTGTCAGCTTGCGCGATGCACTGATTGTGAGACTGTCCGTTCGACGCCTACGAAGATATCGGGAGTTTACTGAAATTACAATCGGCGAATACGAGGGAAGATCAACAGAAGTCGAAGATGGCAGAAAGGTAACTTGCGTACAGGTATCACGACACAAAACGTGGTCCAAAGATCCCTGCATCTTATACTTAGGCAATACAGAGGCAGCTGCTCTTGAGGCGTACATGAAATATTATCGCCCAATAGTTGCCACATGTGTAAGGCCAAAATGTAAGATTTTTGTGAATCAGCAAGGCAACAACCCCGATGGCCAATGTTGCTCTCGACTCTCAATAGAAAATGTAGGGAAGATCATAACCGAAGCACATATCGTACGGATGTAGTCCAACGCCGGGGCATAGTGTAACAAGATGCACTCTTTGGGCCACGCGGAACAGAGGAGGAATTTGCGAGAAATCCCTTTGAGGGGGGGGGGGGGGGGACTTAATTAAGATAACAAACACATGTGGGAGTCCGGGAATTCGAACCTAGGATGCTTACACCGAGAATCAACACACTTATGCATTGCGCCACGAAGACAGTTAAAGGATGTTGCACAAGCCTACGATTTATTATGCAGTTTCGAATCCTGCATATATTTTCGCTTTATATATTTGTAAAAGTAAATTCCACGAGTTGTACAACTATAAATTGTGTTATGTCCTATTTCCTTCCACAGAATACTTTGGCACGGAAGAGGTAGTACAGAAAGAACACCGTAAACAGCAAAACGAGGCCGTGATTTGGGCGATGGAAGATGTACATCTCCTGGAAATGCTCTCGACTCTCAATAGAAAATGTAGGGAAGATCATAACCGAAGCACATATCGTATGGATGTAGTCCAACGCCGGGGCATAGTGTAACGAGATGCACTCTTTGGGCCACGCGGAACAGAGGAGGAATTTGCGAGAAATCCCTTTGGGGGGGGGGCTTAATTAAGATAATTCAGCTCACCCGGGAAGCTGTCATGACCGGAGGATCAATAATGGCCCGCTCTGAAACCGTTTCCGCGAGCACACTTCGAATGATGACGGACTCCTGTCTTCCCATAAACAATGCGGCATCATTAATCCACGATGGACGTGCACCAGCAAAGCCACTTATAAAACAAGACTACAACCCCGATGGCCAATGTTGCTCTCGACTCTCAATAGAAAATGTAGGGAAGATCATAACCGAAGCACATATCGTACGGATGTAGTCCAACGCCGGGGCATAGTGTAACGAGATGTACTCTTTGGGCCACGCGGAACAGAGGAGGAATTTGCGAGAAATCCCTTTGGGGGGGGGGACTTAATTAAGATAATTCAGCTCGCCCGAGAAGCTGTCATGACCGGAGGATCAATAATGGCACGCTCTGAAACCGTCTCCGCGAGCACACTTCGAATGATGACGGACTCCTGTCTGCATGCTCTCAATTTTCTCAACGAAACTGAGAATCAACAATGCCAAGTAACAAAAACTCTCCTAGGGGCCCTGTCAGGCGAGCGGTCGCCAAAGCAAAAAGAAAGTATAATGTTAATAATGTTATAGAGTAATTATTTGAATGTTTCATATTTTCCTTTTATATATTTGTAAAAGTAATTCCACGAGTTGTACAACTATAAATTGTGTTATGTCCTATTTCCTTACACAGAATACTTTGGCACGGAAGAGGTAGGACAGAAAGAACACCGTAAACAGCAAAACGAGGCGGCGATTTGGGCGATGGAAGATGTACATCTCCTGGAAATGGTCTCGACTCTCAATAGAAAATGTAGGGAAGATCATAACCGAAGCACATATCGTACGGATGTAGTCCAACGTCGGGGCATAGTGTAACGAGATGCACTCTTTGGGCCACGCGGAACAGAGGAGGAATTTGCGAGAAATCCCTTTGGGGGGGGGGGCTTAATTAAGATAATTCAGCTCACCCGGGAAGCTGTCATGACCGGAGGATCAATAAAGGCCCGCTCTGAAACCGTCTCCGCGAGCACACTTCGAATGATGACGGACTCCTGTCTTCCCATAAACAATGCGGCATCATTAATCCACGATGGACGTGCACCAGCAAAGCCACTTATAAAACAAGACAACAACCCCGATGGCCAATGTTGCTCTCGACTCTCAATAGAAAATGTAGGGAAGATCATAACCGAAGCACATATCGTACGGATGTAGTCCAACGCCGGGGCATAGTGTAACGAGATGCACTCTTTGGGCCACGCGGAACAGAGGAGGAATTTGCGAGAAATCCCTTTGGGGGGGGGGGGGGGGGACTTAATTAAGATAATTCAGCTCACCCGAGAAGCTGTCATGACCGGAGGATCAATAATGGCACGCTCTTAAACTGTCTCCGCGAGCACACTTCGAATGATGACGGACTCCTGTCTGCATGCTCTCAATTTTCTCAAAGAAACTGAGAATCAACAATGCCAAGTAACAGAAACTCTCCTAGGGGCTCTGTCAGGCGAGCGGTCGCCAAAGCAAAAAGAAAGTATAATATTAATAATGTTATCGAGTAATTATTTGAATGTTTCATATTTTCGTTTTATATATTTGTAAAAGTAATTCCACGAGTTGTACAACTATAAATTGTGTTATGTCCTATTTCCTTCCACAGAATACTTTGGCACAGAAGAGGTAGGACAGAAAGAACACCGTAAACAGCAAAACGAGGCTGCGATTTGGGCGATGGAAGATGTACATCTCCTGGAAATGGTCTCGACTCTCAATAGAAAATGTAGGGAAGATCATAACCGAAGCACATCTCGTACGGATGTAGTCCAACGCCGGGGCATAGTGTAACGAGATGCACTCTTTGGGCCACGCGGAACAGAGGAGGAATTTGCGAGAAATCCCTTTGGGGGGGGGGCTTAATTAAGATAATTCAGCTCACCCGGGAAGCTGTCATGACCGGAGGATCAATAAAGGCCCGCTCTGAAACCGTCTCCGCGAGCACACTTCGAATGATGACGGACTCCTGTCTTCCCATAAACAATGCGGCATCATTAATCCACGATGGACGTGCACCAGCAAAGTCACTTATAAAACAAGACAACAACCCCGATGGCCAATGTTGCTCTCGACTCTCAATAGAAAATGTAGGGAAGATCATAACCGAAGCACATATCGTACGGATGTAGTCCAACGCCGGGGCATAGTGTAACGAGATGCACACTTTGGGCCACGCGGAACAGAGGAGGAATTTGCGAGAAATCCCTTTGAGGGGGGGGACTTAATTAAGATAATTCAGCTCACCCGAGAAGCTGTCATGACCGGAGGATCAATAATGGCACGCTCTTAAACCGTCTCCGCGAGCACACATCGAATGATGACGGACTCCTGTCTGCATGCTCTCAATTTTCTCAAAGAAACTGAGAATCAACAATGCCAAGTAACAGAAACTCTCCTAGGGGCTCTGTCAGGCGAGCGGTCGCCAAAGCAAAAAGAAAGTATAATGTAAATAATGTTATCGAGTAATTATTTGAATGTTTCATATTTTCGTTTTATATATTTGTAAAAGTAATTCCACGAGTTGTACAACTATAAATTGTGTTATGTCCTATTTCCTTCCACAGAATACTTTGGCACGGAAGAGATAGGACAGAAAGAACACCGTAAACAGCAAAACGAGGCCGCGATTTGGGCGATGGAAGATGTACATCTCCTGGAAATGCTCTCGACTCTCAATAGAAAATGTAGGGAAGATCATAACCGAAGCACATATCGTACGGATGTAGTCCAACGCCCGGGCATAGTGTAACGAGATGCACTCTTTGGGCCACGCGGAACAGAGGAGGAATTTGCGAGAAATCCCTTTGGTCGAGTAATTATTTGAATGTTTCATATTTTCGTTTTATATATTTGTAGAAGTGATTCCACGAGTTGTACAACTATTAATTGGGTTATGTCTTATTTCCTTCCACAGAATACTTTGGCACGGAAGAGGTAGGACAGAAAGAACACCATAAACAGCAAAACAAGGCCACGATTTTGGCGATGGAAGATGTACGTCTCCTGGAAACTAATGATGCTGTTGAAATTCCCATAAACAATGCGGCCTCATTAATCCACGATGGACGTGCACCAGCAAAGCCACTTATAAAACAAGATTTTGTCAGCTTGCGCGATGCACTGATTGTGAGACTGTCCGTTCGACGCCTACGAAGATATCGGGAGTTTACTGAAATTACAATCGGCGAATACGAGGGAAGATCAACACAAGTCGAAGATGGCAGAAAGGTAACTTGCGTACAGGTATCACGACACAAAACGGGGTCCAAAGATCCCTGCATCTTATACTTAGGTAATACAGAGGCAGCTGCTCTTGAGGCATACATGAAATATTATCACCCAATAGTTGCCACATGTGTAAGGCCAAAATGTAAGATTTTTGTGAATCGGCAAGGCAACAACCCCGATGGCCAATGTTGCTCTCGACTCTCAATAGAAAATGTAGGGAAGATCATAACCGAAGCACATATCGTACGGATGTAGTCCAACACCGGGGCATAGTGTAACGAGATGCACTCTTTGGGCCACGCGGAACAGAAGAGGAATTTGCGAGAAATCCCTTTGGGGGGGGGGGGGGACTTAATTAAGATAATTCAGCTCACCCGAGAAGCTGTCATGACCGGAGGATCAATAATGGCACGCTCTGAAACCGTCTCCGCGAGCACACTTCGAATGATGACGGACTCCTGTCTGCATGCTCTCAATTTTCTCAAAGAAACTGAGAGTCAACAATTCCAAGTAACAGAAACTCTCCTAGGGGGCCCCGTCAGGCGAGCAGTCGCCAAAGCAAAAAGTAAGTATAATGTTGATAATTTTATCGAGTAATTATTTGAATGTTTCATATTTTCGTTTTATATATTTGTAAAAGTGATTCCACGAGTTGTACAACTATTAATTGGGTTATGTCTAATTTCCTTCCACAGAATACTTTGGCACGGAAGAGGTAGGACAGAAAGAACACCGTAAACAGCAAAACGAGGCCGCAATTTTGGCGATGGAAGATGTACGTCTCCTGGAAACTAATGATGCTGTTGAAATTCCCATAAATAATGCGGCCTCATTAATCCACGATGGACGTGCACCAGCAAAGCCACTTATAAAACAAGATTTTGTCAGCTTGCGCGATGCACTGATTGTGAGACTGTCTGTTCGACGCCTACGAAGATATCGGGAGTTTACTGAAATTACAATCGGCGAATACGAGGGAAGATCAACAGAAGTCGAAGATGGCAGAAAGGTAACTTGCGTACAGGTATCACGACACAAAACGGGGTCCAAAGATCCCTGCATCTTATACTTAGGCAATACAGAGGCAGCTGCTCTTGAGGCGTACATGAAATATTATCGCCCAATAGTTGCCACATGTGTAAGGCCAAAATGTAAGATTTTTGTGAATCGGCAAGGCAACGACCCCGATGGCCAATGTTGCTCTCGACTCTCAATAGAAAATGTAGGGAAGATCATAACCGAAGCACATGTCGTACGGATGTAGTCCAACGCCGGGGCATAGTGTAGCGTGATGTGCCATCTCCGTAGAGTTATTACGTTTTTTTTACACGGTCGGCTCAGAAGGGGTACTAGGGGACATTTTGCCTAGGAAGCTGTCTGAGGTAGCAGGCTGTAATAAATTATACGATAATACTATTAAATATTATTGCAGTGTGAATCAATACTTTGATACAGAAACTTTACATTTGTATTATTTTTGTTTAGCAAAATGTACAAATAATTACTCGAATTGAGGTCTGAGAGGTGAGAGACACAAGGTAATATAATTTTGTCAGTTAATCCACATGCCAGGGGGTTATTGCATTAAAAATCCTACCTTACCTCATATATCCCTGTAAGGCCATTTGCCAGATAAAGAGTTAAATTTGTTTCAGGAGAAATATAGTGAGAATACTAACTGTAGGCATTTCTATCTTCTTTCAGGCTACAGTTAAGTAATGTTCCCTTGGATGATGGGACTCGGTCAGTTCCTGACTGTGGATCTTTGTCCGCAGTGCTACAAGGATCCGGTAGCGAGGTGACTACAATTCAGGAGTACCGTACGTCATCTGCATCAAAACACGAATCAACCTTGTCAGTTTAGGTCTGTGGTTCTCCAGGGGTCCATTAGCGAGGCAACGACTCTTATGGATGAGCAAGGGCCTTTTTCGCCAGTTACACCAACCATCATAGAAAGTGCAGGATCACAGATGCAGATGAACCAAGCAGCCCTGGAGGGGTCGATCAGAGAAGCATCGACAATTTCCATCGTCAAGAAGACTTCAAAATTGATAAATCATGGATCTGTAAACATTTTTAAAATGCCATAATTGCCAATTCAAACGATTCCGACTATATATGAGGATGTGAAGCATTTAATGGGTAAATTCCCCCGAAAAGGTATAGGGAGACGGGAAATTGATTGGAATGTAATGAAACTCTACCTAGAAAGAAATAACTCGAATTATGGTAGATTCAAAACGACTGAAATACAACGACAATACAAATCAAGTCGGGAGGAGAACAAAAATAAACAAAACCATTAAATTTGGTATTGGGATACGGCAAACCAAACGCAAATATTAGTATTTAACGGGGTAACGGGTAAATGGCCTTACAGGGATGTTTGAAGTAAGGTTGGCAAAATTGTCTCCCCTCTCCGACCCTATTTTAATTAATTATTTGTACATTTTTTGCCAAATAAGAATAATAAAATTAATAATAAAATTGTACTACTCTATATATATATATATACTATTATACAATATATCTATATTTCTTGTTTGTGTAACTTTCCACGTAGATGTATTTATTTATAGGAAAAACCACAGACGGTCCAGTATTTCACTCTAAAAATATATTGTTAAAATATTTCACACTACAGCAAAGTCTCTTTTTTGAATAGCGGAATAATTTTAGGGTTAAATTTGGAGTCCTCTGCCGAGGGTTGTTAGGAGGCCTCTCGAATAAAAAACTATCCGATCGCCATGAAGGCTGACATCGAGAAATGTTCGTGAGTGTCTCCCCCCCAAAAAAAAACAAAAAAAATCACCTCTCTCGAAAAACAATATTGTTCAATTGTTCAAATTTGTTCACAACTGGAAAAAAATTAGTGTTCAAATATTTCATAAGAGGTTAATCCCCCAAAATTCACCTCTCTCGAACAAATATTGTTCAGAATTTTCACAACAGGAAATTAATATTGTTCAACATTTTTCATAGGATGTTAATTTTTCGGAGAGATACTCTCGAATATTTCTCGACGTCGCTTTCCTGGCAATCTGATACATTTCGATTCGAGGGTCCTCCAATGACCCTCGGCATTCTAGAAAATATTCAGAAACACCTCGGCAGACACCTCTCATTTGTTTTTATTAAAATAAACAAAATATAGAACTATATTTTATCCCTTTAGAGAGCAAATGGTCTTCCAGGGATATTTGAGGTAAGGTTGGAATTTGAATGCAATAACTCTTTTATTACCATGTGCCTCCGGCCATATTCGACCCTATATCAATTAATTATTTGTAAATGTTGCCTAATAAGAATAATACAATTGTACTACGTGAGTCCTTGTTTTTGTAACTTTCCACATAGATGTACTTATTTATAGGAAAATCCACAGACGATGCATTATAAGGTGTTATGAAACGAGATAGGGTACCACATCGAAAAAAATTGGAGAGTGGTTCTCCGAAATATTTACCTCTCTGGAAATAAATATTGTTGACACTTTTTCACATCACAGCGAAATCTCGTTTTTGAATAGCGGAATATGTTTTGTGGGTTAATTAGAGTCCTCTGCCTAGGGTCGTTGGGAGGCCTCTCGAATAGAAATCTATCCGATTGCCACGAAGGCCTACATCGAGATATGTTCGAGAGTGTCACCCCCAACAATTTAGCTTTAGTGCCAATCTGGAGAACAAAATTGGGCTGTTTTAGGTATAGGGATGCTCAGTGGATCAATCTGTCCGGAGTTAAATTATCGGGGAACACTATCTACAATGTTCCCTAATATAAGTATTATAAAGAAATCGAGTTGTCAATTATTTTTCCACGACATCTTTCACCCACAAAAATTTAGGAGAGAAAAGAAGATGTGTCTGTTTCTCTCTCTCTCTCTGAGTCAAAGATTTTGTAGCTAACGTTTTGCCCATAATCAGCAGCAATGAGCGCGCTCACGCTGTCCTGTTAAAGAAATCGAGTTGTCAAGTATTTGTCTACGACATCTTTCACCCACAAAAATTTAGGAGAGAAGATATTTTTGGTGAGTCGTCTGACTGGGGTACAGTATTCTGTGTGCTTGCTGCGCCGTGTTGCCTGTGTTGGTGCACCTGTGCCAGCGTTACCACATAAGAGACCGTATTCGGCGTATCAATTTGGGTTATGGAACGATCTTTCACCCACAAAACTTTAGGAGAGAAGCAATTGTAAAAACTATAACAAATAAAAGAAAAACATGAAAAATTCCAATTTATTTTCCGATTTACATTATACGAAGCATGACCTAGCTATACGACGAATTATAAGTACGAACTCTGAGTCAAAGACAGCAGCAATGAGCGCGTTCACGCTGTCCTGTTAAAGAAATCGAGTTGTCAATTATTTTTCCACGACATCTTTCACCCACAAAAATTTAGGAGAGAAGATATTTTTGGTGAGTCGTCTGACTGGGGTACCGTATTCCATGATGGCCGACATGAGGTTTTGCATCCATCTAATATTTAGAGTGTGAATATTTTTCTTGTGTGTGAAAAAATAATATATTTTTTATTCTGTAATATAATAAAAACAACAAACAATAATTCTCCCTACCAACAATTCCTTTGAGACCTCTGGTGGACGCTTCTGAACTAGCGCCAGAGCTACGACTGTAGACATCACTATACCCAACACCTAAGATATGCACAGTTTATCTCAATTTGTGTGTGATTCTACACATTTTTATTATACAGTATATGATATATGATAAGGGAAAGTCCATATGCAGCTGATACTGACTACAACACATATAAGCTGATTAATTATCATAACAAAATTGGCGGGAAAATACCTGCTGACTTTGTATTGTAAATATACATTATTTATGAATATGGGTGATTTTATAATATATAAAAACAAATACAACAAAAGTATGCATAGACCAAAGTATGTGTCAGCTACAGAAATTTCGATTAACTGCATATATTATAGAATTGTTGAAGGAGAGGGAGGGTGGATAGCTCCGCGATGTCGCCCATTTCCGACAAGGCGTCGCGGTAAACCTTCCGTTCAGCGCCTCTATCGGCCACTGTAGGCATTTATTGGTAGGGAGAATTGTATTTTTGTCCATTTGACCGGCGAGTGGTGACGGCAATTCTCCCGCCACTGGCGGGATTTTAAGTATTCCGTACTCAGAGTACGATTTTTTGATAGAAGCAATCATAGTTGATTTCCAGTGGTGAAAATGTGAACATGCTCACCGAGGCTATGCTTCGTATATTGTGTCGTTTACCGAGGCGATGCTTCGTATTTTGCGTCGTTCACCGATGAGATGCTTCGATTGCGTCGGTGAACGAGGCCATGCTTCGTATATTATTACATCGATAAATGTTGAAAAATAGCGACAAAAAATTATCTTTCTTGGAAAAGCATGTGATTTTTCACACAAAAATGTAGGCGATCTTCTGCTTTCCAAAGTGAGTTGGTGGGCTTTGGGATCGATCAGAAATACTTCGATTCGAGAGCTCCGACAACCCCAGGCAGACGACTCACCAAAAAAGAAAAATCTGCTATGCAACTTGAATCGGCGGTGAACCTTTTTTCCGGAGGGTCTAAATTTGTGCGTGTGAAACATTTCGTTGTGGACAAATTACAAACAATCTTTTTTCGAGAAAAAGCTAAATTTTTCGAAGAGCGACTCTCCATCATTTCTCGATGACAGCAGAGGAAATGTTCGAGGGTATTTCACAGGAACATGTACCTCCCCCAATGCTTCGTAAAATGTGTTGGTCACCTAATCAATGCTTCGTACAGTACGTCGTTACACCTACGCCATGCTTCGTATAGTACGTCATACGCCTAGGTCATGCTTCGTATAGTAGTCGTTTTGCAACTGGCCTGTCAGGAATATAAATATTAGGGAGCATTGTGAATAGAGACTTCAATTATTGGCTCTCCGTGTGTGGAAAATGTTATATATAATTTGTTTTTGTTTTCGAGAATGGCAGGGTACCGTCTAGTGCGTCTTCCATTTGGGCATGGTTGTTTCGTTCATCTGGACAGGGTGTCTAGGACTATGAACGAAGCACCTAGAGTCTAGGACTCTAGGTGCTTCGTTCATAAGGGTATTGTCTAGTGCTTCGTTTACGTGTACAGGTTACCGGCTAGTGCTTTGAACCAATGCTAGTTATTATTAGGGAACATTTCTTGATTCAGGTCAGTCAGTAACTGGCCTTCGGACAGGAAGCATCTACCTAACAACGAGGACACACCTTCGAGGTGTTCCATTCGTCTCCCATGGTGAAATTTCTGCCAACAGCTCCCTCTATTGCGATTACGGCCGTCGAACACAGTTTTGTTGTAAGTATACTGCATATTCGCATTTCGTCGTACTATGTTCGAGGGCATCTCACCGGGAAAATGTACCTCCCCCCGTGCTTCGTAAAGTGTGTTGCGTTTGAACCTGCTAGGACTTCTTCGCTTCCATACTGACCACCCTATTTCTTGGTACTGCTTTCAGCGTTCCTACAACCCTCTTCCCCTGTTGTACCCTCTCCCGCACTTCTTCATCCACAGTCCCATCTTTCCTCAACACACTGCCCAGATAATTAAAAGAATTGATGAAATCCATAGCCTGACCGTTCAGCTTCACCTCACACTCTGTGACTTCACCCCTTTCGAAGACCATAACCTTGCTCTTCCCCGCATTTACCTTCAAATTCAGTTTTTCACACACTGCTCCACTCTCATTTACCAGACCCTGCAACTCTCATTCATTATCACTCATCAGAACTGTATCATCCGCAAACTGCATTATAGGTAGCTTCCACTCAATTCCCTCCCTTTTCAGCGATACACCAACATCCACTGCTCTTGATAGTATTTCTTTCATGACTCTATCCATATATATACAGTAAACAACCCCGGGGACATCATACACCCCTGTTTCCAACCAACATTCAGGTCAAAGAACTCGCCCTGCTCACTCTCCACACGTACTGCCGCCTTTGCACCCTCATACATGCCCTGCACTGCTTTCAGCCACTTACCATCTACTCCGTATATTCTAAGTACTTTCCACAAACCTTCTCTATCCACTCTGTCATAGGCCTTCTCCAAGTCCGTAAAGGCAATATACACCTTTTGTTTCTTCTCCAGATATTTCTCCACCACACACTTCAGGGTAAAAATCTGATCTACACATCCTCTTCCCTTCCGAAAACCTCCCTGCTCGTCGCCTATCCATTTCTCCGTTCTCACTCTCACTCTCTCAATCACTACCCTACTGTATACCTAACCTACTACGCTTAGAAGACATACTCCTCGGTGGCTACCACACACTCCTCTTTCCCCTTTGTCCTTATATAGAGGGACTATTATGCCAGTCTTCCAGTCATCGGGTGCACTCCCCTTCTTCCATGCTAGTTTGCACATCTTCCGTACCCGTTCGATCACTATCTCACCACCATATTTTAACATTTCCCCACACCCTCCATCTGTTCCTGATGTTTTCCCCAACTTCACTCTTTTCATGGCTTCCCACACTTCTGATCCCCACCTCCTCCTCCACTACTTCTCTTCTCCCTCCCATACCATATCCAACTATGTTTGCTGGCTCTTCATTCCTTACATTTAGCAACTCATTGAAATCCTCCCTCCATTTTTCGACTCTATCTTGCTGCTCGGTTAGCATTCTCCCGTTCTTATCTTTCACACCCTTAATGTTTCCCTTGCTACCTTCCCTAACTTTCTTGACTTCTTTCCAGAACAGTTTCTTGCTCTCCCTCCATTTTTACACTCAGATTCCTTCCAAATTCTTCATCTACTCTGCTTTTACTTTCCTTCACTCTTCTCTTCACCACCCTTTTACTCTCCATATACCTGGTTCGTTTCTGTCTCTCGAAAGCTTCATTCCCTCTACTACCCAACCACTCTCTATATGCTTTCTTCTTGTCTTCCACAGCTATCTTTACTTCTTCTGTCCACCATGCTGTATCTTTCACTCCCCTCCCTCTTCTCCTCACTCCACACCCCTCCTCACATGCTGCACAGATCTCATCCTTAAACACCTTGCTCATCTCTTCCACTTCCTCCATAACTACCAGGTCGAACCCACCTAGTCGTCTTTCTACTGCTCTCATGTACTCTTCCCTGATTTCCTCCTCCTGTAACCTCTCCACCCTCCTCACCATTCCACCTTCCTATCGCCTCCCTCCAGCTCTCGTCACCCACTTTGTTTGTAACCTAACCTTAGCTACTACTACATAATGATCCGACAGATCCGCTCCAATACCCCTATACGCCCTAGCATCCATCACAGATTTCTTCATTCGTTCATCGACACATACATAATCAATCAATGACTTTCTTTCCACCACTGTCTTATCCTTCATATCACCCGTCTCCACGTGTACCTGTGGAACATTCTGTGTTGAAAGAAGGTGTTGGCTATCCACAGCCTCCTCCCCACACATACGTCCATAAGTGCACTACCATTCCCCTTCACCTCTGATGGTACCCCCCACCCTCCCACCACTCCCTCATCTTTCCTATCACCCACCTTACCATTCATATCCCCAATCAGAAATATTCTTTCGTTCTTGTCAAACTTCTCCAGGCACGCCTCCGCATTCATCCAGAAATCCTCTTTCTTTCTTTCAAGTTGATCCTCTGTCGGGGCATACACACACACACACACAATCACCCACGTTTGTATTCCTAATTTCATTCTCACCCACACAATCCTTGAACCCACAGACCCATACTCTCTTACACATTCCTTCCATGTGTAATACTTGCAATGTGTCGTATGTTTATGTTCCTAATAATTGTACAGTAATCTAGTATTTCAAAGAATTTTCCTTGCCTACACAGAACTAACAGAAGAGAGGATTGATGAATTGAAAAAGCTGGTACTTCAAAGTCTACATGCCCGAGTACATGCGACGAAGCACCTCTCTCTACAGCATAGACGACAACTGGACGAGGAGATCGATCGTGTCCGCAAAACTAAGACTTTACGGACTATTAACCGTTTATACGACCACGAAATAGAAAAGAAAATGACTGAACTAGATGAACTGAAGAAAAAGAAAGACCGAGAAAAAAATACTATACTCCTGCAGTGGCAGTGTGCAAGAAAGCTTCTAAATGCAAACAAAGGCCGAAATCGTAAATATCCCAGAGTGATCTGCAAGACAACAAAGACACCGGGCAGACCATGCCCAGTCGCCGGTTGCTACAGTGAATCGGTCAACCTACGGAAGCACATGGGCATTTGCCACTCGTACCTAACTAACGACGATAGAGAGAATGTTTTGGCTGCAGCGAGAAGGTTCTCTAGGAAAAGATCCCGGCCACCAAGAAATGCAAAAAAAAAAAAATATATATAAAATTGCCCCTTGTGCCCAAAATCAGTTAAACGGATCGATATGCACTTAAGAAATTTTCACAAAATAAACAAAGACTCCATGGAATACCAGGATCTACTCAGACACGTACGTAAGGTTTGCTTTTCCATAATTAAATTATTTTCTTAATATTATATAGGCCAAATATTAAAGAAATAAAAGCTCTTCACTTTAAAGTTAAGAAACTTTGTAATGCATTTGTAAATAATTATATGCCAACTAAAACAGTACAACTTTTATTGTATATATTTTGAATCATTAATTAGACATATTTCACATGAACATTGAACTATTTTGCAGAAAAATAAAGCAACGTCACCTGCCAAAGTTGAGGATGTATCCATAGTAGCTGGCACCATAGCTATCACCGAGAATGACTACGTCAAACTGTTCTTTAAGGAGTACGAGGCTTACCTAGAAGACACACAGCCAATGAAAACAGTGACAGTCAAGAAAAAAAGCAGTCTTCTAAGAGATGCACTCTTTGGGCCACGCGGAACAGAGGAGGAATTTGCTAGAAATTCCTTTGGGGGGGCTTAAGATAATTCAGCTCACCCGGGAAGCTGTCATGACCGGAGGATCAATAATGGCACGCTCTGAAACCCTCTCCCCGAGCACACTTAGAATGATGACGGACTCCTGTCTGCATGCTCTCAATTTTCTCAAAGAAACTGAGAATCAACAATTCCAAGTAACAGAAACTCTCCTAGGGGGCCCCGTCAGGCGAGCGGTCGCCAAAGCAAAAAGTAAGTATAATGTTAATAATGTTATCGAGTAATTATTTGAATGTTTCATATTTTCGTTTTATATATTTGTAAAAGTGATTCCACGAGTTGTACAACTATTTTTTGTGTTATGTCCTATTTCCTTCCACAGAATACTTTGGCACGGAAGAGGTAGGACAGAAAGAACACCGTAAACAGCAAAACGAGGCCACGATTTTGGCGATGGAAGATGTACATCTCCTGGAAACTAATGATGCTGTTGAAATTCCCATAAACAATGCGGCATCATTAATCCACAATAGACGTGCACTAGCAAAGCCACTTATAAAACGAGATTTTGTCAGCTTGCGAGATGCACTGATTGTGACTGTCCGTTCGATGCCTACGAAGAAATCAGGAGTTTACTGAATTTACAATCGGCGAATACGAGGGAAGATCAACAGAAGTCGAAGATGGCAGAAAGGTAACTTGCATACAGGTATCACGACACAAAACGGGGTCCAAAGACCCCTGCATCTTATACTTAGGCAATACAGAGGCAGCTGCTCTTGAGGCGTACATGAAATATTATCGCCCAATAGTTGCCACATGTGTAAGGCCAAAATGTAAGATTTTTGTGAATCGGCAAGGCAACAATCCCGATGGCCAATGTTGCTCTCGACTCTCAATAGAAAATTTAAGGAAGATCATTGCCAAGATGGGACTGAGGGCAGGTATTGTTGGGAGAGTGGGCAGCCGGAAGCTACGACATGCACAGATCACAGCCGCCCTCAAAGATGAGGATACGCTTGCCAACAGACAAGCCCTTGCAACCTTGGCCTGCCACAGCATGACAACATGCAGAAATTACTACGACTTCACCAATCACAGGACTACTGGAAACAGAGTTGTGAACAGTCTGCAGGATCTACGTTGTGATGCAGCATCAGGGTAGGTGTTAATGAGCTTACATAAAAGTTACAATTTTATTATTTTTATTTGGCAAAATGTACAAATGCTTCATTAAGTAGATAAAGTTTGTTTTAGTGTATACTTCATCCATTGCACTGTATAACACTCGCCAACATGATTGTATCTTAATACAATATGTAGACAGAATTTCACCTGACTCGAAACACTTATACAATCAGACCTAGATTAGCGTTTGTGTATTTTAATTGAAGTATTAATTATAATAATGACTTAATTTGAGGTGGATAACAGACAGCTAATCGTAAACAATTTTGTTTTTATTGATAATCCTTTCCAGTACAAATATCACTTCCTTCATATACTTAATATGTCACAACTTATAACCTCACAGGGTTTTCCAACTGGACAACAACTCTTTTCCTTAAGATAAATAGGTTATGCAAGGTATGAATAATTTCCTGTAGTTAGTGCAGCACTCTACCTCGGATGTTACTCCCATTAGAGCCTACCCAACTCTAGGTTATTCAAATAGTACAGGAGAAGGTAACAGTACAGTCTTACGAACCTTTTGTTAGGCTGCTAGGCAAGCATGAACTTATACTCTGTTTCCTGCATGGACATACTGTAAGGCAAACACCCTATCTCAATCTAAATGTATGAGAAAATAACACTGGTTAGGCTACCTTTACAACCTGCAGAATATGCCTGAACATCTATGAACTAAATATCATTACACTAAAAAAGAAGAGAACGCTTACATCAAAATATAGTTTGACAATCTAGTTACACTTTATAGACCTTTTTGTCTATAGTACTAAGTGTATGCATATATATTTTGCTTAACGTCAACACACCAACAACACCATTCTGGTAAAATACTCAGTTATCCCTTGCCCACTCTTCCTTCCATTACATATCCTGTTCTCTTCCAGGTGCCACTAGTCTATATTCTGTATTATGTTAACCTCGCTACTAATATTATTGGTTCTTGTATACTCCCCTTAATTTATACTATTATGTACTCTCAGTTGTAAATATATATAAGACATTATATACCTACCAATGGGGAGATTGTGGACACTAATCGAGCAGGGCAATAACCACAATAATCATAGGCATGTGATAAGGAGTTGCTGGAACTCCTGTTTTACTTGTCTGGCTTCCCTCACTGTTTCTGTTTGTGTCTCACCTACACAGAGTAATCCATCTAGCTCTCACAAACACCTCCTCCTATCCATTGCACTACACTAAACAAGCACACCACTCTGTTTCCAATATTGTACACCACACATATAAAATAATAATATTCATTTGGGTCTCACTTGTTGCAGGCAGTTTTGTCTTTTGTCTCCTTCATACACAAACAAAATAGTAGAAAATACTGTGATCGTGTACTCTGTTCTAGCCTTAGTATCCCAGTTAACATAAGATTCATCACACTCATACAAGGATATTCTACGTACCCAAAATCAATGGCCTTTTAATAATCTTTCATGTAATGTAGTTTTAATGTTCTAACCCTTATATTATAACGATTGTCATTTGTTTTATAACAATCAGAATTATTATATTTGTCTATTTTATAGTAGTCACTGATGGTGATTTTTGCATAATTCGAAAAGTTGATACCAATTATGGATTTCTTGATTCCATGTACTCGTCATCCTGCTCCGTCTAAGATTAAATATGGTTCAGTAAAGCTTGTCAAAAGTCGTTATAGTGATAATTATTACGATAAATACATAAGTTTCTTATAAAGTATTCTTCACCCACTGTATAAGACTCACCAACATGTATATAAATACAATATGTAGAATGAATTTAGTATATGGAAAAATCACCTGACGCGAAACACTTATGCAGCTATTTCAGAGCTAGACTAGTGTTTGTGTATATTAATGACTAGCCATCTATGATGAACATATATTTGATGTGTCCATTATACTGCATATTTCCTTAGAAAACCATTGTTCAATAATTTTACATCCACAAAACAATTAATTTTATTTTACCTTTCAAACCTTGATCCTTATCTGTGATTGATGGAGCGTCCCTCACCACTATCTCCGATGGCTCGTTTGTTCCGGCCCCCAGGTTGAGGATGGATGCCACCAGAGTTATGATTAAAGTGGTGCTTAGGACTTATTGTATGTTGTGGCATTATTGATGATGATCCTGAGGGGTTAAGGTTGTTTGGACAACCGAATCCGGAGAAAGTATTTGCGTAGACAACTGTTTGGGTGCCGATGATATTGTGAATATGAGTCTCCGTGACAAAGATAGGCTCGGTTGTCGTGATGGTAATTGGGTACACGGATGTTTGGGTGATGGTAAAGTCAGGGAGAACAGTTGTTGACGGCTCTTCTGTCACAGTAACTATTTCATAAATGATCTCAGTCACAGTTTTTGGTGAGAACGTAGTTAGTGCCTGCACTAGTGTCATAGCATCTCGTCCAGGCTCTCCAAATTCATGCTGAGCGTGGGCGGCTGCTAGGCTCACGCATAACATTAGCTGTTAGAGAGAGAGATAAAAGAAAGATACAGACAAATAGCAAATTACTGATCATACTTTAATATGGAAATTAAATATGTTGATCAACTATCTCACCTTTTACTTTCCTATCCGAGAAACTGTTTCACTCTACATCGTCTAAGATTTATCACTTTGGGAGATAAGTAGCCTGACCAGGACTCGAACCCATTCTCTCCAGACATTTTTGTGAGAGTTGGGCACCTTATCCACTCGACCATGAGCAGATATAAGGGAAACAATCTTAGTTCCTTATTTAAAGAACCAGGTTTTAGTCTCGTGCAGGACTATGCCTTCATACTCGTAGCAAATTTGTTAGACTTCAACCATGACTATCTTACACATTACTCCCCACCAGCTCGGCTAAGTGATGCGATATTAATCATCCTGGTACTATTATGGAACCTCTCTGATGACAAATATAATGATAATGTCGGGCAGGGTGGGAGAGAGGTATCCTGACCTCTCATAGCTATATACATCCTGGCAAAAAAAAAAAAAAAAAAAAAAATGAAATTATTATCAAGGAAAACGTAATACAGAAACAAGAAATCCATATCACAAGTGCAGATGAACCCCTCGAAAGTATCTCGCCTAGATAATTGTTGCCTTACTACATTATTTTGTAAATCAGAAACCAGAAACGTTTATTGAAAAATTTTCTATAGTATTAAGCATATACAGAATCTCACCAATCTACAGTATGTGCACATTACCACCCTAAATCATGTCACCCTTACACAGTTAAAATTGAACTTTAATAACAAAACAATATAATTGTTATGCCATACTAACACACTTCAGGGTGCTTCTCCTGCATCACCACAGCCACCTCATCACCGGTTAACACTACCAGGCAACCACTTCCGGCACTACCAACACCGCTGCCTTTCATCATGCCGTTACCAGACACATTACCTTTCATCACACATCTACCGAACACCCCAAAAAATAAGAAGGAACAACACAGAAACAACACCACACCATAGTGTTACGACCGGCACAACTGAATAAACAAGGGCACTTAGTATTGGACTACAATATAGGCTAAGTATGCAACAACGGTACGCTAATTCCAAACCCTTGAACTATTAAGCCGGTGAACAAAACACATAAACCCTCTAGAGTTAATATACTAGATAACGGGGTATCAATTAACAAGGGATAAGTGTACTCTACTAAGGCTTTCCAGCAATGGCAAAGCCTGCAAACAACAAGAAGTAATTACGTTAATAAAATGCTCTCAAGTATTAACAAAGCTTAAATAAACTATGACAAGATTTAATAAAAGATTAGATGCTTACGTTATGTTTAATGCTAGTCTGAACTCAACATTAAAACCCTTCAATGCTATATGAAAGCACTTGAAGTCTAGTCCTACAGCAAACAGACCTGGAAGTTTCTGCAAACGTCTGATGCTCTAAGATGCTCGTAGAATATAGAACTGTAATAATGCAAGAGGCAGGACATGAAACGTGTATCTTAAATACACCAAAAAAGCAGGACATCTGTAATGGAAAACACGAGAATGCAACAACTCTGTGACAGTAATAATACCAGCAACTCAAAAACAGTACTTCCTTAAATAAAGTAACAGCCACCAACGGTTGTGCCCTGTGTGACGCATGTCGAGTATGAGCATGCTGTACAGAACGCCCAGTCAGGCCCCACTCTCGCTAGGATCGTCAGGGCAGGAACTTTGGCTGTAGTCTGTGTAGAGTTTCCTAATTTAGTTTATGTGAGCCGTTGTACTATAAGTATTATAAATATGTATTTTGTTTTCATCTGAGTCAACGAGTTCTATTTTATATCATTAGTTATAAGTGTTGTGTGTGGGACTTATTTGTAATGATGAGAGGAGAAGAGAGAGAGTTATGTAACGACGGCCCGGGAGCGCGCCACGAGGTAGGTAGGCCTCCCTCCCTCCTCCCTCCTCCCTCCTCCCTCCTCAAGCGCGTGGGAAATCCTTTGTTGATCCCAGATTGAGAGAGAATATTACGTAATGATTGTCAGTGGGCGGTCCTTAGTAGTTTGCGATATGCCGCTAGAGGGCCGAGTATAAAAAGGAGAGGTCCTCGCCACAATTCTTTAGAACTCATCAGGCAGAGCGACTTCTCATATCCCTTGCAACTATCCATATTCTTCCGACTGATGTGAACTTTCTCTACTCTCTGAACAGCCTATCTTCTTCTCTTCTCGTCCCTTTTTAACCAATGACCCCTTTGGTGCAGATTTAGTCAGCCAAAGTATTATCGCTTGAGTTCTCACGAGATAAGTGCCTGTTAGATAGCCTATTTTTGGAAGGGTTAACTAGAATAGGATTGATTGATGTTTGTTGCACTCGTATATGCATTTCCCTGTGTGCGATTATTCATGTTCCTGTTTTCTGCTGGTTTAGGCAATGCTAGACTGGGATAGGGTTTCTGAGTTGTGATTTCCTATGAGTACTAGGTTGCGGTTGAACCAGTACAATTGCAACGGAGACGTGGAACGCCTAGGTGGTCTTTCTGACTGTGTACCGTGGGAGTTTAGCACTGTGTTGCGAGTGAGGGCTTTTGCCTCTGCCACCCAACACTGTGCTATCTCATTTGCTTGACTTTGAGAGGATCGCCAGGAGAGAACCAGATACTAGTGATCTGGATCTCTCAAGAGAGCATCCCGTCAATTAACGTAATTTGGCCGCACAGTCTTAAGGACCTCGCTAGGCTACGAGCCGCTTGCTCAGCCATTGTCTCTTAACCTTATGTATCCCAGCTAGACTTTGCTCGACCAGCAGATACAGCATAGTATTGAAGCTTCTCCTTATGTATGTTATTGTTTATGCACTATTGATTTCATGTGTGGCACGCATAGCTACTTTAGAGATTAGTGGCCCCCGAGCACAATCCTAGTAGGCTATTGCCAGTGCATTGTCAGAGTACTTCTTTTATATGTTTGCCATTTACTATTGTCTATTCTTATAATTCTTCTTATGTCAACTTAAAGCCTTTAATTGCCAGTGTGTTACTTATTGAATTGCTGTTCAAAATCCGATACTTACTTCTTACGAGTATTCGAGAAGCATCTAACTTTATCAGAAGATTCCTTGCTTGATGCTCGAGGACTATTGTTTAACGTAACGTAATAGTGCCGATCCGAAGTAGAGGGTGGAGGACTTCTTAAGTTCTTAGTCAAGGGTGGATTACTTCGGCTTCGGCCAACACTATTCTTTAGTGTTGTAGTACTTTCTTCTTTGTTTGATTGTTGACCAGACTAGATAACTCCCGTCTTGTTATTAGTCTGTTGTGTGAAACGCTAGTACCGAGTTCTTGTATACCCCGTTATAGCAGATAGAACTCTGGAGGGTAGTGGCGTTTTTTTGTTCGGCTGGCAGTACTCTGGGGTTGGGATCGTGTGTTTCCGTTGTGGCAGCGAGCCATACTCGAGTCCTGTGTAAGAGCCCTAGTGTACCCGAGTGCCCGGTCGTAACAAATGGCGACCTTGCTTAGGATTTTGTGAACAGTATAATTTTTTGCAGAGTTGTACAACATTTGTTTGTTCGTACTTTAGCGTACATATTGAATATTTTTTTTTGTAAGGCAATTAGGAGAGCATTTAAGAGACTCCAGTTAATTTAGTAATTAGTGCTTACATAAGGGAGTTTAACACTTTTGTCTCGAGAATTTTTTGTGAACTTCAGTATGTCGTGCCCTAGTATTGACGAGGAGCGAGAGATGCCATTTGAGGAGGTGCCGTTAGTAACTAGTGAGGAGGATGCTAGACTTTTTGTGAGTAAGCAGTACCATGTGACGGAGGAGAGGCTGACTGGGTTGAATGTTTATGGCTTGCACCTGATAGCCAAGGTTTTGGGTCTATCCAAGGTAGGAGGGATGTCCAAAGGGGAGCTGATTTCCTGGGTGTTGCGTGGGCGACATGGGGTTTCGGAGGAGAGGGTGTTTGGGGGGGTTCCTCCCCAGATCCCCTCTCACTCGACTCCCACAGTGCCGTCCACTCAGTTGCCGGAGGTTAGCACTCTCCCACAGAGGGATGAGAATTGGAAGATTGGAGTGCCCTCGGGCGGTGCGTATGGTGGTTCCCCAGTTCTTGCCCCCCCTCCTTCAGTAGTGGCAGCTCCCTCTTCCTGCCTGTCTCCAGATATGATATTTAGACTTGAGCTTGCTAAAATTGAGGCTGAGTCTAGGAAGCAGGAGATTGAGGTTGAGGCTAGGAAGCATGAGATTGAGGCTGAGTCTAGAAGGCAGGAGAATGAGACGAGGAGGCACGAGGCTGAGCTTAGGTACGACTCAGAGAAATATTGTGCTCAAATAGATTTAGATAAGACTCGTGCAGAGTCGACAGGGATTCGGATGGGCCGTGAGGGCCAAGTAAGAGAACAGTCCTTGTCCCACTTAGTCAAATTGGTGCCGGCATTTAGTGAAACTGAAGTCACAGAATTTTTTAATCGTTTTGAGAAGAAGTGTAGGGAGCATAATTGGCCTGAAGAGAAGTGGGCAGCTCTAGTCTCCTCAAGACTTACGGGTAAGGGTCTGAAGGCTTATGATGCACTACCTTTAGAGTCTTGCATTGACTACCCAGTATTGAAGAGAGCTGTCCTACGGGCATACGAGTTGCAACCAGAAACATATCGATTGAAGTTTCGGGGTGTTACGAAGACTAGGGAGGCGACCTTTCTTGAACATGCCCGGGACTTAAAAGATGCACTTACAAACTGGACACGTTCTGAGAAAGCTGAGACGGCCGAACAGTTGACTGAGCTGTTTCTGCTCGAGCAGTTTTATAAGTGTACTGGTGCAGATATGACTTTAACTATTAAAGAAAAGAACCCTAAAACTCTACAGGAGGCAGCTGAGATGGCTGACCTCCGGCTATCACTAATTCGTGGGTGCGGGTCTGCCCAGCGTAGTGAGGCAGGTAACAAGGGGCGTGACGCCCCACCCCCCCGAGTTAGTGATATACATTATGCAAACAAGTACAAGAGCTATGATACCAAGACTGACCACAAGACTAGCACCGTCCCATTTAAGAAGGGGCCGGGCCCTTCCCAGTACCAAGGGAAGCCCAGAGGGGAGTTGGAGTGTTATCATTGTCATGAAAAGGGGCACTTTGCAAGAGTCTGTCCTAGCAAACCACCTACAGCAGCTGTGTCTTTGGCCTGCAACATTGGTGTGTCTCCGAAGTTTTCTGAGTTTGCCCGGGGCAGTTCGTCAGAGGCTGAGGCACAGCCAATGCAGAAGCACCTGGGAGGCTCGAACCCTGCTCAGGATGTTTTTTGCGACCATAGAGGACGGGGTTGCGTGATGTGGGCGGGGCGCAAGCATGGAGTAGAGGTCTTGCGTGATACAGGTGCTTCCCAGACTCTGATGAATAACTTGACTGGCTACCCTATAAATGCGGCTCGGGTGGTAGTGGTGCAGGGTATTAATGCAACTCGGTCATACCCGCTGGTGCGGTTGGAGTTGGAGGTGGATGGTGTGACACGTGAATTGGATGTCGGGATTGTGGAGAAACTGCCAGTGGAGGGCGTCGACCTTCTTCTCGGCAACGACTTTGCAATGCCCGCTTCTGAGGTTCTACCCTTAGTCGTTGCCGAGAGGACGGCCGACGTGAGTAGGGAAGAGCAAGAGTGTGTCGAGCGGTGCCAGGCAGAACCCATGCCGTGTGCTGTCACCCGAGCTCGGGCAGCTAAAGTGTCACAGCCTAGTCCTCCGTCTTCAGACCAGCAGAGGAACGATCAACAGGAGGAGGCTAAAGCTGGAGTTGGTTTTAAGAGTTTTGACTCGGCGGCTCTCCTGGGTGATTCATTATTGGCACCTATGTTAGAGTCTGGAGAGGCCCCAGGACCTGTCACAGCTAGTGAGGAGGTAGGGCCGGAAGAGACTCCGGGGCAGCAACGTTGCACACGGAGAGAAAAAAAGGTTGCTCAGTTTGATATTGGGGAAGGACTTGGGTTGCTTCGGAAGCATCTAGACAGGTTGGTTCCCTCAGATATTTGTAAACTGCAGTTGGAGGATCCGGAAGTTCAGAAGTGTGGTAATGGTGCTGTCGAGATCAAACACGAGGACGGGGAAGCATGTCATGTGAACCTGTTGGAGGAGTTTGTGAGGCAACCACCTGAGCATCCTGCTGTCCCTGCGTTGGTCTGCCGCGGCCAAGGTGGAGAAGGAGAGGGGGGTAGTAGGGCACAGGTGGAGAAGAGAAGGGATTGTTATGTCTCGGCGGAGCCGTGGGCGGGGGACACGAGTCTGGTGGCTGTGGAAGCGCTAGAGCACCTGCCTGAGCAGCAGTGTGCAGCACTCCAGCACCAGCTCGGTTCATACCCCACTGGTTGTGCCGAGCCCCTGAGTCTCACAACTCGGGCGGTGCAAGATGTTCCACGGGCAGGTCACGTGACTGTTGAAAGACCGTTAGCCTCGTTGTTTCGGTGGTTTAAGGTGGGCGACGAGGCTTTGGCATGGTTGCCAGGTCAGGGTCGACCCATGGCTGCCAAGGGTGGTGGTCAAAAGGAGGACATTGAGCAGATTGGTAAGGTCGGCTGTGGTATCGCAGTGCCCGGTCGTCGCATAGCCTCCCACTGCTGCTCTAGTCTAATGCAACAGCCCTACCATAGACCGACTGTATCTGGCCATGTCGCTGAAAGCGGTGATGCTGCGCAGGCAGATGTCGTCACAAGGAATGCGGGGGTGCGCATGTACGGTATCGGCGGGGAAGCCTTAGCAATAATGAACTGTGGGAGTGACTGCACGGGTGGTACTGATTGTCCCTCTCATGACCTGGCTGTTCTAGGGACGAAGGTGGAGAAGGAGGGAGACTACAGGTTAGAAGCTGCGGTCTCGGCTGGGTTGTGGGAGGGCACTAGGCATGTTGTTCGTGGAGACAGTGCAAGGCAGTTATTTACTAGGCTATGGCAGTACTTTCGCATGTTTGTTGCTTCTCCAGGCCTGATGTACGGGGTAGAATCCGACATGCAGGCTGGAGATAGTGCAAGGCTCAGTTTAATTCCCTACCGTATAAATCCTGCTCGACAGCCTATGGTGCAAGCAGAGCTGGATTACGTGTGGACGAAGGGTCTGAGGGATAAGGAATGTCGTGAGTGGTCGTTGCCTGTAACTTTGTCCGAGCGTGCTAAAGAGGTATGTGGTTTTGTTGTGGACGGGAGTACCTACCAGTGCAATGTTATGCCTGACGGACTTAAGAATGCACTAGCAACGTTTCAGAACCTGATGAATGAAAGTGAAAAGGACGATGATGCGCTGGGGCATTTCGAGGTCTATGTTCCAGCCTATGGTCCGGTCGTTGTAGTTTACCCAGATCATCACCCTCTCAAGATCTTGAACCAGTTTCACAATCGGAATATGAGGCTGACCAGGTGGTCACTAAGGTTATTGGTATATAACCTGGACATACGCCATATTGCCGGTTGTGACAACGTGGTTGCAGATGGTCGTTCAAGGGTATATGATCCTGGGTAGATTGACACACGGGTAGCCTCCTGCTTTAGTTTGAATAGTATTTTGCGCTTGGTGCTTGTTGGCTCGCGGTTGTAGCCCAGCGTATTGGGTCGTAAAGCAGGAGTTGAGCGTTTGGTATAGAAGAAAATAGGCTGCCCTTATAGTGCAGCCGGAAAAAACATATTAAAATATAAAAATCATATAAAAACTCTTTCTTTTTGATGTAGATAATTGTATAAGTTTGTCATAGCCTATAAAGTTTGAGTAGTCCACGAACTATCAAACGGCTGAGCTGCTGTAAGCTCGCTCTGGGAGCATGATATTGTGTCTTTTACTATTGTTGGGAGGAGTTATGAAATGTGAATTTTTTTTTTATAAGATGTGTTTTAGTGATAAACTCAGCGTTGTTTTAGTGCCATGCGGTCGCTGGGTGTGAGGGGTTTGATGGGGTTCTGTATATCAGATTTTAGCTCAGGGTTGAGCAAGTAAAATCTTGGGGGAGGTGTGACGCATGTCGAGTATGAGCATGCTGTACAGAACGCCCAGTCAGGCCCCACTCTCGCTAGGATCGTCAGGGCAGGAACTTTGGCTGTAGTCTGTGTAGAGTTTCCTAACTTAGTTTATGTGAGCCGTTGTACTATAAGTATTATAAATATGTATTTTGTTTTCATCTGAGTCAACGAGTTCTATTTTATATCATTAGTTATAAGTGTTGTGTGTGGGACTTATTTGTAATGATGAGAGGAGAAGAGAGAGAGTTATGTAACGACGGCCCGGGAGCGCGCCACGAGGTAGGTAGGCCTCCCTCCCTCCTCCCTCCTCCCTCCTCCCTCCTCAAGCGCGTGGGAAATCCTTTGTTGATCCCAGATTGAGAGAGAATATTACGTAATGATTGTCAGTGGGCGGTCCTTAGTAGTTTGCGATATGCCGCTAGAGGGCCGAGTATAAAAAGGAGAGGTCCTCGCCACAATTCTTTAGAACTCATCAGGCAGAGCGACTTCTCATATCCCTTGCAACTATCCATATTCTTCCGACTGATGTGAACTTTCTCTACTCTCTGAACAGCCTATCTTCTTCTCTTCTCGTCCCTTTTTAACCAATGACCCCTTTGGTGCAGATTTAGTCAGCCAAAGTATTATCGCTTGAGTTCTCACGAGATAAGTGCCTGTTAGATAGCCTATTTTTGGAAGGGTTAACTAGAATAGGATTGATTGATGTTTGTTGCACTCGTATACGCATTTCCCTGTGTGCGATTATTCATGTTCCTGTTTTCTGCTGGTTTAGGCAATGCTAGACTGGGATAGGGTTTCTGAGTTGTGATTTCCTATGAGTACTAGGTTGCGGTTGAACCAGTACAATTGCAACGGAGACGTGGAACGCCTAGGTGGTCTTTCTGACTGTGTACCGTGGGAGTTTAGCACTGTGTTGCGAGTGAGGGCTTTTGCCTCTGCCACCCAACACTGTGCTATCTCATTTGCTTGACTTTGAGAGGATCGCCAGGAGAGAACCAGATACTAGTGATCTGGATCTCTCAAGAGAGCATCCCGTCAATTAACGTAATTTGGCCGCACAGTCTTAAGGACCTCGCTAGGCTACGAGCCGCTTGCTCAGCCATTGTCTCTTAACCTTATGTATCCCAGCTAGACTTTGCTCGACCAGCAGATACAGCATAGTATTGAAGCTTCTCCTTATGTATGTTATTGTTTATGCACTATTGATTTCATGTGTGGCACGCATAGCTACTTTAGAGATTAGTGGCCCCCGAGCACAATCCTAGTAGGCTATTGCCAGTGCATTGTCGGAGTACTTCTTTTATATGTTTGCCATTTACTATTGTCTATTCTTATAATTCTTCTTATGTCAACTTAAAGCCTTTAATTGCCAGTGTGTTACTTATTGAATTGCTGTTCAAAATCCGATACTTACTTCTTACGAGTATTCGAGAAGCATCTAACTTTATCAGAAGATTCCTTGCTTGATGCTCGAGGACTATTGTTTAACGTAACGTAATAGTGCCGATCCGAAGTAGAGGGTGGAGGACTTCTTAAGTTCTTAGTCAAGGGTGGATTACTTCGGCTTCGGCCAACACTATTCTTTAGTGTTGTAGTACTTTCTTCTTTGTTTGATTGTTGACCAGACTAGATAACTCCCGTCTTGTTATTAGTCTGTTGTGTGAAACGCTAGTACCGAGTTCTTGTATACCCCGTTATAGCAGATAGAACTCTGGAGGGTAGTGGCGTTTTTTTGTTCGGCTGGCAGTACTCTGGGGTTGGGATCGTGTGTTTCCGTTGTGGCAGCGAGCCATACTCGAGTCCTGTGTAAGAGCCCTAGTGTACCCGAGTGCCCGGTCGTAACACCTGCGCAACAACCTAGGCTAAACAATACCGTGAATAATACTAAAGCACACGTGATAAGAGTTAATAAGTATGCATTGTCTTCTCTATTAATAAAGTCTAGCTGTGGTATCAGGGTATGGGAAACTAGGTAGAGCCAAGCATGCTCCTAGCCTAGTGCCACCCTTAACCTGGGAACTGCGGGGAGACTCTTAAGAGTTCCCCCTGGCGGACTGCGGGAAGACTCTTAAGAGTAAGGGAGAAAACCAATCCATTTAAAACACCCAATATTTTTTTTTTTTTTCCCTGGGCCATGCCAAATATCACTCCTCCACCTCCCCTCCTTCCCCACTTTCCTCCCCTCCTTCAGTTATCACCTATTTTCCCTGTTATTCCCTTATTCTGTGGTCTATTTTCGTGCTAACATTAGCGAGTTGGTAGCAGGGCGTTGTCATCACTGTTACCAAGTGTGGGAAAGAGCGAGAGAGAGACTATTGCGTAACAGTGTCTCTCTAGACAAGGGGAGGGGAGGAGGGCAGGGAGGTTGCCTCAGCCATACATTATGTAACTCCCGGCCTGTATCGCCGATTTTGACCATCCAAACACTGTTTCCACTTGTTTTAGTGTTGTAACAGGTTAATACCTTTATAATCAACCTATAATAGGCGCATATGGATAAGTATTAATGCTATTTATGGTAAAATAACGATGTTGGTGATGGGAACAGCTCAAATACGTCAGCACAGGAGTGTGGTGTCTCATACCCCCCATGCACACTTCTTAGGTTAAGGATATCTCCCTATCTTACGTTAATGACCGGGAGGCTCTCTTGGTAAGTCCAGGTCTCTCGTACCTGGTCTTGCCCTGACGCTCCCCAAGAAGTCAAGCAAAGAGCTAGCAATATACTGGCAGGAGTAGGCAAAAGCCCTCTGCCAGCACAATGCTACACTCGCAATGGAAATATCCAAAAGGGCTGGCCACCAGGCTACCCAGCACCGTCGAAGTCGTATAGGCTGTAGCGAGCCGTATACACAACACTGACAACGACAACAGATACCCACCACAGTCTAGCATTAAATAATGGAGGAGAACAAGCAATATTGAAAAGCACCCTACAGTATGAAATCTATGACTCTAAACCTTGCTAACCTAGTACATAATAATATCTGAGAGCAGGAGATTGTACTACGACTGGCGGACCGTGAATGTCGCTTGCGAGGGGCCAGAAGGGATGGGTAATTGACTGCAAAGCATAGAAGTATGGAAAAGAAGAAGTTCAGAGAGAGAAACAGTAGTTTAGCTGGTTATTGGGGAACAGAATGAAAGGGATGTAGACGCAACCTTACGGCACCATGCTCTGAGGGAGTCAGGAGGGTAGGAGCCCGTCCACTGGGCTAGGAGAGCTGCAACCAACCACAGGCCACTACGTCACAGGGTTCACAAAGCCCACGTGACCCTGTTCAGCCACTCACCGACAAGCGGGCCGGCCGGGAAGGGAGCGCGCGCACACGCACTACACCTCGCTCCCCCTTATCTCTCTCATTGCAACTAACACACTGCGTATCTTATAACACTATCAATGATATAAAATACTTCTTGGTGTCACAGACAAGAATAAAGGCAAACACTAAACTGTCTGTGACAACTTAAACACTATGAAAGAAAGAGGGTCGCTCTACGACTATCATAGCCCATTTCACTGCCCTGGCGAGCGCTAGCGAGAACGAGAGCATTCTGAACAGCTGGCTAGCGTAACAATAGAAAATGGAATAGCGCACCATCTCTCCGAGCCAGAGCAACAGAAAACGAGAATCACCATCACCTGTAATGCCCCTATTTAACCCTTTACCTGACAGTCCCGTAAGGAGAGGGCACAAGTCCAGACCCATCATGAGGGTACCTGTGGCCCCTCTTTCCCAGAACCCAACCCCCGGCAGGAAACACCATAAAAGGGTAGAGGCGAAGATGGAGAGATTGGTCGGGGGCCTACCAGCTCCTCCAAGAACTAAAACTTCTGAAGCACACTTTTTGTTATGCAGAACAAAGCACCAGCACATACGAAGGCTGAAGAGCTATCACTTATGCAGAGAAGTTGTGGAAAATTGCTTATGCAGAATAGGCCCAAAGAATCACGTAAGCAGGGTTTTTTATCAGTGTTGCTTATTCACAACACAACACCAGCAAACTCGTTTGTCGAGGAATCAAAGCATATTCGTAGGCCTGATTCGATCTCACCGCCAGGCCAGCAGAGGAAGTCCCAGAAAGAAAATAAGGCACCCACCTAGGATCACTTAGCTGTACCACGGAGAAGAGAAGACAGAAGAAGAGGAAGAGAAGCCATAGTCCTACCCTGCCCGAGACTCCTGACAAAGCTATACTTCTGAGATAGGAGCAGAAGTATAATCTAGCGATATTTTTGTTCTTGATTTATGAGATCCCTAGTCACTATAAAACCCAAATAATACACACCCTATCTCTTACTTGCTTAAATTAAGGAAGAATATATTAATATGTTATGTGTTCTATAGACATATTTGTCTATGGTACTAAGCATTAAAATATCTTTTTGATAAACGTCAACACACCAACAACACCATTCTGATAAAATACTAAGTTATCCCCTGCTCACTCTTCCTTCCATTACATGTTCTGTTCTCTTCTAGCTTCCACTAGTCTATATTCTGTATTATGTTAACCTCACTACTAATATTATTTGTTCTTGTATACTCACCTTAATACAGTATGTACTATTATTTACTCTCACTTGTACATAAAAAAATAAGACCTTATATATCGTCACCATGTAGTTTGTTCTAGCCTTAGTATCCCAGTTAAAATATTCCATACAACGCACTCCTAAAAGGATATTCCATGTAACCTAAATACATTGCCTTTTAATAATCTTTAATGCAATGTAACTTTATTGTTTTAACCCTGATATTATAATAATTGTGTTTTATTAATAATAATGTGAATATAATTATATTTGTCTATTTCATAGATGCCCTGATGATGACTTATGTAGGCCTGCGACAGGGTTGTGTCATTTCACCGTGGTTGTTTAAAGTAAATATGGATGGTATGATGAGGGAGGTGAAAATGAGAACTATGGGTAGAGGATTGGGTTTAGTAGGATAGAATGGTGGAGATTGGGAGTTGAAGCAGTTGCTGTTTGCTGATTACACAACGTTGGTGGCAGATTCTGAGGAGAATCTGGATCGAGTAGTCAAAGTAGTGGTGTGGTATGTGGGAGGAGGAAGCTGAGGGTGAATATCAATAATAATAAAGTGATGGTGTGTAATAGAGGTGCTCGTAAGATAAATACAAATGTACGGCTGGATGGGGAATTACCGGAACAAGTGGATTGTTATAATTATCTGGGAGGGATGATAAGCAGGGACACAGGTGTGGAAATGGAAGTATGAAAGAGAGTATGTGAAAGAAGGAAAGTTTTCGGAGCAATGGGAAGCATGTGGAAGGTGAGAAATCTCAGAATGAAAGCTAAATGTGCAATGTATCAAGGGATAGTTATACCAACAGTGATGTATGGGTCTGAGACATGGGCTCTGAAGGCACAAGAGAGAAGAAAGTTGGATGTGATGGAAATTAACTGCTTGAGGAGTATGTGTTGAGTGACGCATAGAGATTGATTGAGGAATGAAGAGGTATGTAGGAGAGTGAGACAGCAGGAACCCTTGTCAGTCAGAGTGGACAGAAAGGTGCTATGCTGGTATGGACATGTTGAGCAAATGGGAGATGAAAGGCTTACAAAGAGAGTATACAGTACGAGTAGGAGACAAGGGGAGGTAGAGGGATAGGAAGACCTCCGTTGATATGGAGAGATGGTGTAATAAAAGCGTTGGAAAGTAGATGGATGACTTTAGAAAATGCAAGAGAAGTGGTAATGAATAGGAGTGAATGGAGAATGCTTGTGAATAGATGAGTGATAACGCAGTCGTTGGGAGAGGTGTTCAGGCGACCAACCTTAGTCCGCCAGGTGCCTGGCCCGGGAGCCGGTGTATATGAAGGGTCATGCCTGGATGTGAGTTGGGCGGTCATTCTGGTGTGCTTCGCTATATGTCTGCCTGCTGAGACCAGAACCTCTCCGGAGGTCTGGGGCCAAGGGAGTGCTTATCGCCCTTAGTGTTTCTTGGTCTCTAGGCCTCTCCTGGGCGACCTAGATGTGTGTGGATTTATAATTTGTTTTCATATTGTGTTGCATTGTCTCTGTTCAGGCTCTGTCTCGAGGCCCCCCCCCCCCCCCGCTATGAGGTATGTGTTTGAGTATATACATACACAATAACAATCCGAATTATTATATTTGTATACTTGAAAGATGCCTTGATGATGACTTTTGCAAAATTCGAAATGTTGACACAACCCACATATTAAAGATGTCGTGACTACACTCGTCATCCTGTTCCTTTTAAGATTAAAATATATGGTTTGGTTATGCTTGGCAAAAAATGTCATAGTGATAGTTATTTGGTTAAGTAGATACAGTTTGTTTTCAGTGTACACTTCAACCAATGTATAAGACTCACCAACATGTATCTTAATGCAATATGTAGAAACGAATTTAACAACATAATTGTTACCCGACTCGAAACACTTACTGTATACAATCAGACCTAGAATAGCATTATTTTGTGTATTATAATTGAAGTAATAATTATAATAATGACTTAATTTTAGGTGGAAAATAGATAGCCAATCGTAAAAAAAAATGTTTTTATTGACAATCCTTTCCCGTACAAATATCACTGCCTTCATATACTTAATATGTCACAATGTATAACCTCACAGGGTGTTACAACTGGACAATAACTCCTTTCCTTAAGATAAATAGGTTATGCAAGGTATGAATAATTTCCTGTAGTTAGTGCAGCACTCTACCTCGGATGTTACTCCCATTAGAGCCTACCCAACTCTAGGTTATTCAAATAGTACAGGAGAAGGTAACAGTACAGTCTTACGAACCTTTTGTTAGGCTGCTAGGCAAGCATGAACTTATACTCTGTTTCCTGCATGGACATATTGTAAGGCAAACACCCTATCTCAATCTAAATGTATGAGAATATAACACTGGTTAGGCTACCTTTACAACCGCAGCATATGTCTAAACATCTATTAACTAAATATCATTGCACTCAAAAAGAAAAGAACACTTACATCAAAATATCTATCTATCTATCTATCTATTGCCCCGGAGAGGTGGCCACGAACGAAACGGCCCCATGCACCTCTGTCCCAGTCAGTCGAGGCCCCTCCTCGATCCCATCCAGCACCGCCTTCACTCATATACTTCTTAACCCGTACTGTACCGTAGGATGCAGTAATAAAAGTCCCCAGCAGTCCCAAGCAATGTGGCAAAAATGGCAGAAGAGACCACCTATCCACCTCCAAAGATGAGGCAACACTGGCTCTGTCACTCTTCAGTGGATCTCATATAAGCTGAGAAATGTTGCCAACACGGGAGCAGTGCTCAAAAGGTCGTGGTAACTGGTACAGGGTTGTACAGGCATTTACAAGGAAAGTACATTCCTGACGGATATATACGTTGCTGGGTCTGGGGAGTTACTTATCTACTGACATATATATACGGTGCTGGGATTGGAGGGGTTAACTCCATCCTTCCACCTCTCACTCAGTCTACCTTATGGATAATTATGCTTAAATTGATTTTAAATTGAAATATGGAGTTTTATGTAACCAAATTATTGTTGGGGACACTCACACACACACACACACACACACACACACACACACACACACACACACAAGACCATTTTTGCGTGTTAAATATTATATTTTAAATCCTTTTAATTCCGCGAAAATAATCTTTGTGAATAAATAATGTTGCTTCCAAATGCATCCAGCCAACTTCAACACATTCAAAAGGCTATTCAAGGGGAGATGGGTCGTTTTTCTGGTCCCTCTTCTTCCTCATGTTTAGCCCCATTATTGTTCAGATTGTATAGCGTTAAGCCTATTAGTTTGGCGATTTTATGACCCTTGGCCCCATTTCTTTATTAATATTAAGACTTTTCATGTAATCTAAGTGTCGAATATTTTGGCGAGCGATAGCGATCCTGTAATTTAACAGGAACCAGGCCATTTTTCGATCGAAAAATTTACAAATTTATTTTGAAGGAGGGTCCTGTGGGGGGGGGGGGGGGCAGCTTGATGAGGGTCTAGAGAAAAAACTAAAAACATGATAAATATATATATAAATGAGGAAATAAATACGCCCATCCCCCCTTCATTACTACATTAACACCTTGGGGATTTATTCTGGCTATCATTAGACGATTTCATACAGCATAGGAAGGATCTGTGGGATGTGAAAGGGTAATAGTTATCGCAGTTAACCCTCTGACTCCCGTATACCCTTTCTAATATGAAAACAAAATTGTCTAATAATAGCCAGAAAACAGAAAAGGTATGCGTCAATATATCAGAAAAAGGTTAACCCATTCAGTACCGGAGACGTCCTTTTTATTATATTCTGGCGACTAATAGACGATTTGGTTCAGCTCAGGAAAGACGACTACCCATTAGAAGGCTACAAACTATCTCAATTAATCTTTTTAGCTACCATATATCCTTCCTCAGCTTTATTAAATCTCGCCTTAATCCCATCTGTGACGCCTTTTCACCTATGATTCTGGCTAAAAATAGATGCTTTTTGCAGTTTATGCATGGGAAGACTAAGAAAATAAGAAAGGCTGAACAAAATAAAGCTACCCACTCTACAATAACGGCGTATGCGAGGGGATATGATCGAGTCCTACAAATTCATCCATAATGTGTACGACAAGGAAGTAGCAAAGATTATTCCTCGGAGAACGTTGGACAGAGAAGCAAGAAGAAATACTAGGAAAATAAAACACCAGTACTTGAGACTGAACATGCGAGAGCATTCTGTTGTGCCCAGACTTGCGTCAATGTGGAATAACCTCCCTGAAATTGTTGTATCAGCTTTCGAGGCACGTTTAGATAAATTCTGGAGCAAAACATGTTAGATGTAACTTTAAAACACCTGTGTGATGAAATAACTTTAAAAAGTTGACAGAATTAATATAAACACCATATGAGGAGGAGCACTTTATTGACTATCTCCGACGTGTGTGACCCATCCACTCCCAATGCCAAGAAACATTCAGGAGACTAACAGCTCCTGCATATCATGCTGCCCGTCTGCAGTCCTCTGCGGGTCCCCAAGCTAAAGCAAAAAAAAAAAGCTAAAAGCTAAAGATCTGGCCCAAAAGGACCATTAAGGAACACCTCGTTCTTAACATTAATCATTCATTACAAACCCCAATGTATTTTAATATACTAATGAAAGCTTATGGTTCTCCCAGGATTCGAACTCGGGACACCACACCCAGAACATAAGCATTTAAACCTGTACACCACCAACACAGTTAAAGGTTGAGTGCACGATCACGATTAATATCCATTTTCGAAATTTGGATATCAATCTAATCAAATGCCAAAAGTTGTTCCCATAAGCATTCCTGTAAGCACGAACACAAAACAAATCCAGGTATAAACAATTTAAATAGCGCTTTTCATCGAAAATGCAAATAATTGCGCGTCTCTAAACTTCACAAACACCTGGTTACTTATTATCCTTCTCCCTCAATACCCATGAACATAATGTATTATGATATGAAAGAGCGGCTGTGTTGTGAGTACGAGTAGAACAATTCATTGCTAGCTAACACTCTGGGAGAATATTGTTGCTGAATGAGTTCGTAACCTACTTGTAAAGTTGTAGATGCTATGAATCATTGAATTTGTTTGTTAATGTCTGTGATTGTGTGTGAATAGACATTTATGATATTTATATTTGTTACCCATAAAAGTACTGTTTTCTCTATACACTGTTGTAATAGAAAACTAATTTTGCTGGGTAACTAAATAAATATTATTTTGCAGTATTTTTTGTTTTCCTGTTTTATATTTGCGTTATATATATTTATATTGGAAATTTTGATATTTATTATTAGGGTACATTTTGTATACAATTATGACCATGTTAATGAAATGTGGCAAGAGTTTTACTTAAATTCGTTAATGTCAACATTTAGAAAGTGATTATCAAGCTAGACGGCTTGTCTAGCTTAATCACTTTTTCGTTTGGCATCGTTTGGTTAAGAAGTGTTTTTATTGTGCTCGTGTAAAGTGGTTTTTAACGCTATGCTAAAATCTTATCAATACATTTAATAACTATTCCGTGAAAAGGGCTGACGAAATTTAGAATACTAGTCCCATCTACATAATATACAAGACAATAATCAGTGCCAGACCAAAATAATAACCAAAGACAAGATGACTGCCGCTCTCACCTATGCTACGCCCGCCCAGGCTCCTGAAAATTATCAACGTTCTACGGAAGGACCCCAGCGCAAGACCATCGGAAAGCGCCTATGTGCTTTGGGCCGGCGACTATTCAAGAAAAAGAATGTTAAGGATGAAGCTGTGAATACCGTTATGAATGACATTGTGGACGAAGTGGTGAATGATATTATGTATGATGTTGTGAATGAAATTATGGATGAATTTGTGGATGAAATGATGAACGAAGTTGTGAATGAAGTGGTGGACGTAGTTGTGAATGAAGCTTTGGACGACGCTGCGTATGAAGTTATGGACGAATTTATGAATGAAATTTTGGATGATATTGTGAATGAAGT
The DNA here is from genome assembly GCA_037953745.1 of Lithodes maja. Taxonomy (NCBI): domain Eukaryota; kingdom Metazoa; phylum Arthropoda; class Malacostraca; order Decapoda; family Lithodidae; genus Lithodes; species Lithodes maja. The sequence goes on along the minus strand of JBAKBP010016485.1, from coordinate 2,534 downwards.
TGTTGATGAATTTACAAATGAAGTTAAAGACGATGTTATGAATGAATTGATGGACGAAGTTGTGAACGAATTTATGGATGAAGTTGTGAATGACGTTTTGGACGAAGTTGTGAATGAAGTTATTGACGAAGTTTTGAATAAAGTTATGGACGAAGTTGTGAATGAAGTAGTGGACGAATTTGTGGATGAAGTTGTGAATGAAGTTATGGATGCAGTAGTGGATGAAGTTGTAAATGCAGTTGTGGATGAAGTTATGGACGAAGTTGTGAATGAAGTTGTGAGTGAAGCTCTGGATGAAGTTGTGAATGAAGTTATGGACGAGTTTCTTGATGAAGTTGTGGACGAATTTGTGAATGAGATTATGGATGAAGTTGTGAATGAAGTTATAGACGAAGTTGTGAATGAAGTTATGGACGAAGTTGTGAATGAAGTAATGGACGAAGTTGTGAATGAAGTTATAGACGAAGTTGTGAATGAAGTTATGGACGAAGTTGTGAATGAAGTTATGGACGAAGTTGTGAATGAAGTTATGGACGAAGTTGTGTATGAGGTTATGTATGATGAACGTATGGAGTACATAACAATAAGAAACAAAAAGGTCGTCGCCCCGCCATCTAATGTTCTGAACAAGCTGGGTGAAGCTAAAAGGATCTGGCGTGAAAAATTATCAGGAAAGGATTGGCTGTTTGACAGGAATGCAAGGCCTGCGGATGCCAAGGATATCTGCCGGGTTGAAATGGCTGATATCTGCGCCGTGGCTGATTTGGAATAAGTTTGGCTCATGTTTACTGACTTTTTTAACTAATTGTTGTTGGTGCAGTTCCTCTGACTTTCTGGCCGAACAGTCCCGATTCCGGTTGACCAAAGCCGCTCCAGATGCTCGGGCCCCCAAAGGAGCTGGGGTAGGATGAGATCTGTCTCTGAGAGGGTAGTGGGACAGGGGATCAACAACCAAAGGGCTTGTACCTCTAGGGCAATGCCCCCACCGTCCGCAGCCCCCCTTGCAGTGCCACCCAATTTGGGCGATCTCGCAAGCACCTAGAAGGAAAAGAAGTGCAGGAAAAGAGACAGACAAAAACGGCTAATCTCGGGTATAGGATGCCAAACCTCACTCTGCATAGGACCAGCCCTCACCCGTCTAACTACTTGTTTAAATGTGCTGCTGAGGAAAGGAGAGACGAGAGTTTTTTTTTATTAATTGTGTTTGGTTTTGTGGTGTTGAATTAAAATTATTTCCATGATTCTTTCATATGGAGTAAGTTGTTGTTAAATTTTGTATTCCTAATACTTGTTTTGAAGGAATGAGCTTTCACAAAACAAGTTAAAATATGAATAAATAAAACTGAAACTTATTCTATTCCAAAAGAAATTAGGAAATTATTATGATTCTGATAAAATCATGGAAATATAAGGTGCCGAACAATGTTATAGAATCTCTTTTTTTTTCAGTCTACATTCATCTCTTCGCTATAATTATATATAAATATTTATCTATCTATCTATATATATATATATATATATATATATATATACTGTATATATATATATATATATATATATATATATATATATATATATTTTCTTTAATACATACGAGGTTGAAAGAAATGGCAATTTCTGCGTTGGAAATTTTATTATTCAAAGTTTCCAGGTCTCTGATGAGTTTTCGCTGGGTGGCAGGAAGTAGATGAAGGAGATGAGCAAAATTCATGGTGGTACAGGGTTACATAAATGTAAATGATGATACAGGATATACGACGCGTTTCACTGGACAACCAGCATTATCAAGTAAGGATGGAATGATATAAAAGGTAAACAGGAAGGGTATATATAGAGGGTGGAGGATCAGAGGAGGCGAAAAACAAGGGGCAAAAATCTACTATTGGTGGAGGGGGATTCTGGAAAAGAGAAAGGGGGACCGCTTCACGCATGCGCACTGGATGCGGGATGGTGGTCATTTGGTGGGGTCGAAGCTGATTGGCTGCGTGTCGAGGGGCGTGGCCTAAGTTGTGTGGCGCCTGCGGAAGACGAAGCTGAAGGAGGTAGCGCGGGGGGCTGCATCAAGGGCACCGGGGGGCGAGGGGGGGTGTTAGGTCCTGTAGGAAAGTGCCTTTTGGCAGACGGAAGGATCTGAAGGTCCAGAGTTTGGTTGTTGATGTTGGGATGTAAGGCTTGGATATATAAAGCTTCGAGTATAGGTAATCTCCTTGGGTCACTTTCTTTATCGAGTATGGTGGTGTGTTTCTCTAACTCGTTGCGTGTGAGGTGAGGGTGGTTAGGGGTGAGATAGTGGTCTTTGATGGCTCCAGCCTGAAGGTGAAGAGTTAGCCGACGTGCAAGACGAGTCTGCGTCATACCAATATAGGAATGAGGTCCACAGTCCTCATAATTACAGGTATGTTGGTAAATGACGTGATCGTCGGTCATCGGACTCTTTATCTTGGTGGAGGCAGGTTTGTTGCGGAGAACGAGGGTGGAGGTCTTGGGGGATTTGTAGTAAATTATTAATTTGATTTTGTTTTCCGGGTTGGTTG
>JBAKBP010016484.1:0-51706 GCA_037953745.1 Lithodes maja | reverse complement strand
CCAACAACCAGTATACCATTACCACAACACCAACAACCAGTATACCATTACCACAACACCAACAACCAGTATACCATTACCACAACACCAACAACCAGTATACCATTACCACAACACCAACAACCAGTATACCATTACCACAACACCAACAACCAGTATACCATTACCACAACACCAACAACCAGTATACCATTACCACAACACCAACAACCAGTATACCATTACCACAACACCAACAACCAGTATACCATTACCACAACACCAACAACCAGTATACCATTACCACAACACACAACAACCAGTATACCATTACCACAACACCAACAACCAGTATACCATTACCACAACACCAACAACCAGTATACCATTACCACAACACACAACGTATACCATTACCACAACACCAACAACCAGTATACCATTACCACAACACACAACAACCAGTATACCATTACCACAACACACAACAACCAGTATACCATTACCACAACACACAACAACCAATATACCATTACCACAACACACAACAACCAGTATACCATTACCACAACACCAACCACCAGTATACCATTACCACAACACCAACAACCAGTATACCATTACTACAACACACAACAACCAGTATACCATTACCACAACACACAACAACCAGTATACCATTACCACAACACACAACAACCAGTATACCATTACCACAACACACAACAACCAGTATACCATTACCACAACACCAACAACCAGTATACCATTACCACAACACCAACCACCAGTATACCATTACCACAACACTCAACAACCAGTATACCATTACCACAACACACAACAACCAGTATACCATTACCACAACACCAACAACCAGTATACCATTACCACAACACACAACAACCAGTATACCATTACCACAACACCAACAACCAGTATACCATTACCACAACACACAACAACCAGTATACCATTACCACAACACCAACAACCAGTATACCATTACCACAACACCAACAACCAGTATACCATTACCACAACACACAACAACCAGTATACCATTACCACAACACCAACAACCAGTATACCATTACCACAACACCAACAACCAGTATACCATTACCACAACACACAACAACCAGTATACCATTACCACAACACCAACAACCAGTATACCATTACCACAACACCAACAACCAGTATACCATTACCACAACACCAACAACCAGTATACCATTACCACAACACCAACAACCAGTATACCATTACCACAACACCAACAACCAGTATACCATTACCACAACACCAACAACCAGTATACCATTACCACAACACACAACAACCAGTATACCATTACCACAACACCAACAACCAGTATACCATTACCACAACACCAACAACCAGTATACCATTACCACAACACCAACAACCAGTATACCATTACCACAACACCAACAACCAGTATACCATTACCACAACACCAACAACCAGTATACCATTACCACAACACCAACAACCAGTATACCATTACCACAACACACAACAACCAGTATACCATTACCACAACACCAACAACCAGTATACCATTACCACAACACCAACAACCAGTATACCATTACCACAACACCAACAACCAGTATACCATTACCACAACACCAACAACCAGTATACCATTACCACAACACCAACAACCAGTATACCATTACCACAACACCAACAACCAGTATACCATTACCACAACACCAACAACCAGTATACCATTACCACAACACCAACAACCAGTATACCATTACCACAACACCAACAACCAGTATACCATTACCACAACACCAACAACCAGTATACCATTACCACAACACCAACAACCAGTATACCATTACCACAACACACAACAACCAGTATACCATTACCACAACACCAACAACCAGTATACCATTACCACAACACCAACAACCAGTATACCATTACCACAACACCAACAACCAGTATACCATTACCACAACACCAACAACCAGTATACCATTACCACAACACCAACAACCAGTATACCATTACCACAACACCAACAACCAGTATACCATTACCACAACACCAACAACCAGTATACCATTACCACAACACCAACAACCAGTATACCATTACCACAACACCAACAACCAGTATACCATTACCACAACACCAACAACCAGTATACCATTACCACAACACCAACAACCAGTATACCATTACCACAACACCAACAACCAGTATACCATTACCACAACACCAACAACCAGTATACCATTACCACAACACCAACAACCAGTATACCATTACCACAACACCAACAACCAGTATACCATTACCACAACACCAACAACCAGTATACCATTACCACAACACCAACAACCAGTATACCATTACCACAACACCAACAACCAGTATACCATTACCACAACACCAACAACCAGTATACCATTACCACAACACCAACAACCAGTATACCATTACCACAACACCAACAACCAGTATACCATTACCACAACACCAACAACCAGTATACCATTACCACAACACCAACAACCAGTATACCATTACCACAACACCAACAACCAGTATACCATTACCACAACACCAACAACCAGTATACCATTACCACAACACCAACAACCAGTATACCATTACCACAACACCAACAACCAGTATACCATTACCACAACACCAACAACCAGTATACCATTACCACAACACCAACAACCAGTATACCATTACCACAACACCAACAACCAGTATACCATTACCACAACACCAACAACCAGTATACCATTACCACAACACACAACAACCAGTATACCATTACCACAACACCAACAACCAGTATACCATTACCACAACACCAACAACCAGTATACCATTACCACAACACCAACAACCAGTATACCATTACCACAACACCAACAACCAGTATACCATTACCACAACACCAACAACCAGTATACCATTACCACAACACCAACAACCAGTATACCATTACCACAACACCAACAACCAGTATACCATTACCACAACACCAACAACCAGTATACCATTACCACAACACCAACAACCAGTATACCATTACCACAACACCAACAACCAGTATACCATTACCACAACACCAACAACCAGTATACCATTACCACAACACCAACAACCAGTATACCATTACCACAACACCAACAACCAGTATACCATTACCACAACACCAACAACCAGTATACCATTACCACAACACCAACAACCAGTATACCATTACCACAACACCAACAACCAGTATACCATTACCACAACACCAACAACCAGTATACCATTACCACAACACCAACAACCAGTATACCATTACCACAACACCAACAACCAGTATACCATTACCACAACACCAACAACCAGTATACCATTACCACAACACCAACAACCAGTATACCATTACCACAACACCAACAACCAGTATACCATTACCACAACACCAACAACCAGTATACCATTACCACAACACCAACAACCAGTATACCATTACCACAACACCAACAACCAGTATACCATTACCACAACACCAACAACCAGTATACCATTACCACAACACCAACAACCAGTATACCATTACCACAACACCAACAACCAGTATACCATTACCACAACACCAACAACCAGTATACCATTACCACAACACCAACAACCAGTATACCATTACCACAACACCAACAACCAGTATACCATTACCACAACACCAACAACCAGTATACCATTACCACAACACCAACAACCAGTATACCATTACCACAACACCAACAACCAGTATACCATTACCACAACACCAACAACCAGTATACCATTACCACAACACCAACAACCAGTATACCATTACCACAACACCAACAACCAGTATACCATTACCACAACACCAACAACCAGTATACCATTACCACAACACCAACAACCAGTATACCATTACCACAACACCAACAACCAGTATACCATTACCACAACACCAACAACCAGTATACCATTACCACAACACCAACAACCAGTATACCATTACCACAACACCAACAACCAGTATACCATTACCACAACACCAACAACCAGTATACCATTACCACAACACCAACAACCAGTATACCATTACCACAACACCAACAACCAGTATACCATTACCACAACACCAACAACCAGTATACCATTACCACAACACCAACAACCAGTATACCATTACCACAACACCAACAACCAGTATACCATTACCACAACACCAACAACCAGTATACCATTACCACAACACCAACAACCAGTATACCATTACCACAACACACAACAACCAGTATACCATTACCACAACACCAACAACCAGTATACCATTACCACAACACCAACAACCAGTATACCATTACCACAACACCAACAACCAGTATACCATTACCACAACACCAACAACCAGTATACCATTACCACAACACCAACAACCAGTATACCATTACCACAACACCAACAACCAGTATACCATTACCACAACACCAACAACCAGTATACCATTACCACAACACCAACAACCAGTATACCATTACCACAACACCAACAACCAGTATACCATTACCACAACACCAACAACCAGTATACCATTACCACAACACCAACAACCAGTATACCATTACCACAACACCAACAACCAGTATACCATTACCACAACACCAACAACCAGTATACCATTACCACAACACCAACAACCAGTATACCATTACCACAACACCAACAACCAGTATACCATTACCACAACACCAACAACCAGTATACCATTACCACAACACCAACAACCAGTATACCATTACCACAACACCAACAACCAGTATACCATTACCACAACACCAACAACCAGTATACCATTACCACAACACCAACAACCAGTATACCATTACCACAACACCAACAACCAGTATACCATTACCACAACACACAACAACCAGTATACCATTACCACAACACCAACAACCAGTATACCATTACCACAACACCAACAACCAGTATACCATTACCACAACACACAACAACCAGTATACCATTACCACAACACCAACAACCAGTATACCATTACCACAACACCAACAACCAGTATACCATTACCACAACACCAACAACCAGTATACCATTACCACAACACCAACAACCAGTATACCATTACCACAACACCAACAACCAGTATACCATTACCACAACACACAACAACCAGTATACCATTACCACAACACCAACAACCAGTATACCATTACCACAACACCAACAACCAGTATACCATTACCACAACACCAACAACCAGTATACCATTACCACAACACCAACAACCAGTATACCATTACCACAACACCAACAACCAGTATACCATTACCACAACACCAACAACCAGTATACCATTACCACAACACCAACAACCAGTATACCATTACCACAACACCAACAACCAGTATACCATTACCACAACACCAACAACCAGTATACCATTACCACAACACCAACAACCAGTATACCATTACCACAACACCAACAACCAGTATACCATTACCACAACACCAACAACCAGTATACCATTACCACAACACCAACAATCAGTATAACATTACCACAACACCAACAACCAGTATACCATTACCACAACACCAACAACCAGTATACCATTACCACAACACACAACAACCAGTATACCATTACCACAACACCAACAACCAGAATACCATTACCACAACACACAACAACCAGTATACCATTACCACAACACCAACAACCAGTATACCATTACCACAACACCAACAACCACTATACCATTACCACAACACCAACAACCAGTATAACATTACCACAACACCAACAACCAGTATACCATTACCACAACACCAACAACCAGTATACCATTACCACAACACACAACAACCAGTATACCATTACCACAACACCAACAACCAGTATACCATTACCACAACACCAACAACCAGTATACCATTACCACAACACCAACAACCAGTATACCATTACCACAACACCAACAACCAGTATACCATTACCACAACACCAACAACCAGTATACCATTACCACAACACCAACAACCAGTATACCATTACCACAACACCAACAACCAGTATACCATTACCACAACACCAACAACCAGTATACCATTACCACAACACACAACAACCAGTATACCATTACCACAACACCAACAACCAGTATACCATTACCACAACACCAACCACCAGTATACCATTACCACAACACCAACAACCAGTATACCATTACCACAACACCAACAACCAGTATACCATTACCACAACACCAACAACCAGTATACCATTACCACAACACCAACAACCAGTATATCATTACCACAACACCAACAACCAGTATACCATTACCACAACACCAACAACCAGTATACCATTACCACAACACCAACAACCAGTATACCATTATCACAACACCAACAACCAGTATACCATTACCACACAACACCAACAACCAGTATACCATTACCACAACACCAACAACCAGTATACCATTACCACAACACCAACAACCAGTATACCATTACCACAACACCAACAACCAGTATACCATTACCACAACACCAACAACCAGTATACCATTACCACAACACCAACAACCAGTATACCATTACCACAACACACAACAACCAGTATACCATTACCACAACACCAACAACCAGTATACCATTACCACAACACCAACAACGTATACCATTACCACAACACACAACAACCAGTATACCATTACCACAACACACAACAACCAGTATACCATTACCACAACACACAACAACCAGTATACCATTACCACAACACACAACAACCAGTATACCATTACCACAACACACAACAACCAGTATACCATTACCACAACACCAACAACCAGTATACCATTACCACAACACCAACAACCAGTATACCATTACCACAACACCAACAACCAGTATACCATTACCACAACACCAACAACCAGTATACCATTACCACAACACCAACAACCAGTATACCATTACCACAACACCAACCATTATGGACGAACCACCTGCACCTTAATTAAGGGGAGAGGGTTGGTTTTTATGGACACCCTTCTCCCTCATGTTTAGCCCAATTTGTTTCAGATTTGAAGACATTAGATCTCTTAGTTAAGCGATGTTAAGACCTTTCCCTCCATTTCGTTGTACATTTAGGTGTCGATGGTATTCTGGCGAGCGATAGCGAGCCGGTAGTTTAAGAGGAACCGGCCTTTGGCTGGGACATTTTTCTATCGATAAAATGTACAAATTTATCTTGAAGGATGGTCTGAGGGGTGGGGGGCTTTTGTTAAGCTTGATGGAGGTCTAGGGAGGAAAATATATAAATAACAACAACATATATATATATATATATATAATTAATTATATGTAACATATACAGCATCAGAAGGTCGGAACACCTTTGAAGGTTCCTTGAAGGTGGATGGCCGTATTCATGTATATTTTGATTTTACTTTTTAGTTTCCTCCCTAGACCTCCATCAAGCCTTAACCCCCCCCCCCCCCCAACCTCCCCTAAACATGAGGAAGAAGGGGGACCAGAAAAGCGATTCATCTCCCCTTAATTAGTTATCATTACTAAGCTTAAAGGGAATAGACGGAATGTAATTAACCTCTTCTGTACCGGTGACGTCTTTTCAGTTTAATAGACGGAATGTAATTAACCTCTTCTGTACCGGTGACGTCTTTTCAGTTTAATAGACGGAATGTAATTAACCTCTTCTGTACCAGTGACGTCTTTTCAGTTTAATAGATGGAATGTAATTAACCTCTTCTGTACCGGTGACGTCTTTTCAGTTTAATAGACGGAATGTAATTAACCTCTTCTGTACCGGTGACGTCTTTTCAGTTTAATAGACGGAATGTAATTAACCTCTTCTGTACCGGTGACGTCTTTTCAGTTTAATAGACGGAATGTAATTAACCTCTTCTGTACCGGTGACGTCTTTTCAGTTTAATAGACGGAATGTAATTAACCTCTTCTGTACCGGTGACGTCTTTTCAGTTTAATAGACGGAATGTAATTAACCTCTTCTGTACCGGTGACGTCTTTTCAGTTTAATAGACGGAATGTAATTAACCTCTTCTGTACCGGTGACGTCTTTTCAGTTTAATAGACGGAATGTAATTAACCTCTTCTGTACCGGTGACGTCTTTTCAGTTTAATAGAAGGAATGTAATTAACCTCTTCTGTACCGGTGACGTCTTTTCAGTTTAATAGACGGAATGTAATTAACCTCTTCTGTACCGGTGACGTCTTTTCAGTTTAATAGACGGAATGTAATTAACCTCTTCTGTACCGGTGACGTCTTTTCAGTTTAATAGACGGAATGTAATTAACCTCTTCTGTACCGGTGACGTCTTTTCAGTTTAATAGACGGAATGTAATTAACCTCTTCTGTACCGGTGACGTCTTTTCAGTTTAATAGACGGAATGTAATTAACCTCTTCTGTACCGGTGACGTCTTTTCAGTTTAATAGACGGAATGTAATTAACCTCTTCTGTACCGGTGACGTCTTTTCAGTTTAATAGACGGAATGTAATTAACCTCTTCTGTACCGGTGACGTCTTTTCAGTTTAATAGACGGAATGTAATTAACCTCTTCTGTACCGGTGACGTCTTTTCAGTTTAATAGACGGAATGTAATTAACCTCTTCTGTACCGGTGACGTCTTTTCAGTTTAATAGACGGAATGTAATTAACCTCTTCTGTACCGGTGACGTCTTTTCAGTTTAATAGACAGAATGTAATTAACCTCTTCTGTACCGGTGACGTCTTTTCAGTTTAATAGACGGAATGTAATTAACCTCTTCTGTACCGGTGACGTCTTTTCAGTTTAATAGACGGAATGTAATTAACCTCTTCTGTACCGGTGACGTCTTTTCAGTTTAATAGACGGAATGTAATTAACCTCTTCTGTACCAGTGACGTCTTTTCAGTTTAATAGACGGAATGTAATTAACCTCTTCTGTACCGGTGACGTCTTTTCAGTTTAATAGACGGAATGTAATTAACCTCTTCTGTACCGGTGACGTCTTTTCAGTTTAATAGACGGAATGTAATTAACCTCTTCTGTACCGGTGACGTCTTTTCAGTTTAATAGACGGAATGTAATTAACCTCTTCTGTACCGGTGACGTCTTTTCAGTTTAATAGACGGAATGTAATTAACCTCTTCTGTACCGGTGACGTCTTTTCAGTTTAATAGACGGAATGTAATTAACCTCTTCTGTACCGGTGACGTCTTTTCAGTTTAATAGACGGAATGTAATTAACCTCTTCTGTACCGGTGACGTCTTTTCAGTTTAATAGACGGAATGTAATTAACCTCTTCTGTACCGGTGACGTCTTTTCAGTTTAATAGATGGAATGTAATTAACCTCTTCTGTACCGGTGACGTCTTTTCAGTTTAATAGACGGAATGTAATTAACCTCTTCTGTACCGGTGACGTCTTTTCAGTTTAATAGACGGAATGTAATTAACCTCTTCTGTACCGGTGACGTCTTTTCAGTTTAATAGACGGAATGTAATTAACCTCTTCTGTACCGGTGACGTCTTTTCAGTTTAATAGACGGAATGTAATTAACCTCTTCTGTACCGGTGACGTCTTTTCAGTTTAATAGACGGAATGTAATTAACCTCTTCTGTACCGGTGACGTATTTTCAGTTTAATAGACGGAATGTAATTAACCTCTTCTGTACCGGTGACGTCTTTTCAGTTTAATAGACGGAATGTAATTAACCTCTTCTGTACCGGTGACGTATTTTCAGTTTAATAGACGGAATGTAATTAACCTCTTCTGTACCGGTGACATATTTTCAGTTTAATAGACGGAATGTAATTAACCTCTTCTGTACCGGTGACGTCTTTTCAGTTTAATAGACGGAATATAATTAACCTCTTCTGTACCGGTGACGTCTTTTCAGTTTAATAGACGGAATGTAATTAACCTCTTCTGTACCGGTGACGTCTTTTCAGTTTAATAGACGGAATATAATTAACCTCTTCTGTACCGGTGACGTCTTTTCAGTTTAATAGACGGAATGTAATTAACCTCTTCTGTACCGGTGACGTCTTTTCAGTTTAATAGACGGAATGTAATTAACCTCTTCTGTACCGGTGACGTCTTTTCAGTTTAATAGACGGAATGTAATTAACCTCTTCTGTACCGGTGACGTCTTTTCAGTTTAATAGACGGAATGTAATTAACCTCTTCTGTACCGGTGACGTCTTTTCAGTTTAATAGACAGAATGTAATTAACCTCTTCTGTACCGGTGACGTCTTTTCAGTTTAATAGACGGAATGTAATTAACCTCTTCTGTACCGGTGACATCTTTTCAGTTTAATAGACGGGATGTAATTAACCTCTTCTGTACCGGTGACGTCTTTTCAGTTTAATAGAAGGAATGTAATTAACCTCTTTGGTACCGGTGACATCTTTTCAGTTTAATAGACGGAATGTAATTAACCTCTTCTGTACCGGTGACGTCTTTTCAGTTTAATAGACGGAATGTAATTAACCTCTTCTGTACCGGTGACGTCTTTTCAGTTTAATAGACGGGATGTAATTATCCTCTTCTGTACCGGTGACGTCTTTTCAGTTGGGATGTAATTAACCTCTTCTGTACCGGTGACGTCTTTTCAGTTTAATAGACGGAATGTAATTAACCTCTTCTGTACCGGTGACGTCTTTTCAGTTTAATAGACGGGATGTAATTAACCTCTTCTGTACCGGTGACGTCTTTTCAGTTTAATAGACGGAATGTAATTAACCTCTTCTGTACCGGTGACGTCTTTTCAGTTTAATAGACGGAATGTAATTAACCTCTTCTGTACCGGTGACATCTTTTCAGTTTTATGCTAGCTATATTTAGACGATTTTGATCAGTTTAGGAAGGATCTGTGGAAGTAAAAATGGTTAAGTGGGATAGTTCGATGCCGGTTGATTGCTGGACGCCCTTTTGATACTGAATAAAATCGTCTATTAGTTGCCAGAATATAATATAAAGGATGTCACCGGGTCAATTTTCTGTTCCCCCTTCTTCCTCATGTTTAGCCTCATTAGTTTTAAGATGTTTACACGTTTGGCCCATTAGTTTTTGCGATGTTGAGACATTTCACCCCATTTCATTGTCAATATTTAGACTTTTTGTGTCATTTAGGTGTTGAATTTTCCTGCCGAGCGATAGCGAGCCTGTATTTTAATAGGAACCGATCTTCGGCTGGGAAATTTTTCCATCGAAAAAGGTACAAATTTATCTTGATGAGGGTTTTAGGTGGGTGTTTTTTAAAACTTGATCAAGGTCTATGGAACAAACTAATATACAGTATATATATATACATATACCGGTATATATAATTATATATATATACCGGTATATATAATTATATATATATATATATATATATATATATATATATATATATATATATATATATATATATATATATATCAACAACAAATAAGAAAAATACAAAATATAATAAACCCCCCTGTTAACCGGGTACCGACAATAAAGAAGGTATAGTGTTCCCAATGGTTAGCTTAAGCACCGTTGGTAATGTCCCTTTATGGCTCAAGTAATGTTGTCCCACTACATTAACAAAACAGGGGGAAGAGTTTAAGGGGTGGTGGTGGTGGTTAGTTTTTGGTCTATTTATCTATTCATTCATAAGAGATATATATATATATATATATATATATATATATTCTGACATACGGAGCCCTGTATGTTAATTTAAGAGTTAGAATTAGAGTTGAAGGAGTGTCAAATGTTACGACCGGGCACTCGGGTACACTAGGGCTCTTACACAGGACTCGAGTATGGCTCGCTGCCACAACGGAAACACACGATCCCAACCCCAGAGTACTGCCAGCCGAACAAAAAACGCCACTACCCTCCAGAGTTCTATCTGCTATAACGGGGTATACAAGAACTCGGTACTAGCGTTTCACACAACAGACTAATAACAAGACGGGAGTTATCTAGTCTGGTCAACAATCAAACAAAGAAGAAAGTACTACAACACTAAAGAATAGTGTTGGCCGAAGCCGAAGTAATCCACCCTTGACTAAGAACTTAAGAAGTCCTCCACCCTCTACTTCGGATCGGCACTATTACGTTACGTTAAACAATAGTCCTCGAGCATCAAGCAAGGAATCTTCTGATAAAGTTAGATGCTTCTCGAATACTCGTAAGAAGTAAGTATCGGATTTTGAACAGCAATTCAATAAGTAACACTGGCAATTAAAGGCTTTAAGTTGACATAAGAAGAATTATAAGAATAGACAGTAATAAATGGCAAACATATAAAAGAAGTACTCCGACAATGCACTGTCAATAGCCTACTAGGATTGTGCTCGGGGGGCCACTAATCTCTAAAGTAGCTATGCGTGCCACACATGAAATCAATAGTGCATAAACAATAACATACATAAGGAGAGCTTCAATACTATGCTGTATCTGCTGACCGAGCAAAGTCTAGCTGGGATGTAGTAGGCTAGGAAACAATGGCTGAGCAAGCGGCTCGTAGCCTAGCGAGGTCCTTAAGGCTGTGCGGCCAAATTACGTTAATTGACGGGATGCTCTCTTGAGAGATCCAGATCACTAGTATCTGGTTCTCTCCTGGCGATCCTCTCAAAGTCAAGCAAATGAGATAGCACAGTGTTGGGTGGCAGAGGCAAAAGCCCTCACTCGCAACACAGTGCTAAACTCCCACGGTACACAGTCAGAAAGACCACCTAGGCGTTCCACGTCTCCGTTGCAATTGTACTGGTTCAACCGCAACCTAGTACTCATAGGAAATCACAACTCAGAAACCCTATCCCAGTCTAGCATTGCCTAAGCCAGCAGAAAACAGGAACATGAATAATCGCACACAGGGAAATGCATATACGAGTGCAACAAACATCAATCAATCCTATTCTAGTTAACCCTTCCAAAAATAGGCTATCTAACAGGCACTTATCCCGTGAGAACTCAAGCGATAATACTTTGGCTGACTAAATCTGCACCAAAGGGGTCATTGAGGTTATAAAGGGTCGAGAAGGGAAGAAGATAGGCTGTTCAGAGAGTAGAGAAAGTTCACATCAGTCGGAAGAATATGGATAGTTGCAAGGGATATGAGAAGTCGCTCTGCCTGATGAGTTCTAAAGAATTGTGGCGAGGACCTCTCCTTTTTATACTCGGCCCTCTAGCGGCATATCGCAAACTACTAAGGACCGCCCACTGACAATCATTACGTAATATTCTCTCTCAATCTGGGATCGACAAAGGATTTCCCACGCGCTTGAGGAGGGAGGAGGGAGGAGGGAGGGAGGCCTACCTACCTCGTGGCGCGCTCACTGGCCGCCGTTACGTAATATCTCTCTCTCTCTCCTCTCATCATTACATATAAGTCCCACACACAATACTTATATCTAATGATATAAAATAGAACTCGTTGACTTAGAAGAAAACAAAATACATAATTATAATGCTTATAGTACAACGGCTCACATAAACTGAGTTAGGAAACTCTACACGGACTACAGCCAAAGTTCCTGCCCTGACGATCCTAGCGAGAGTGGGGTCTGACTGAGCGTTCTGTACAGCATGCTCATACTCGGCATGCGTCACACCTCCCCCAAGATTTTACTTGCTCAACCCTGAGCTAAAATCTGACACGCAGAACCTCATCAAACCCCTCACACCCAGCGACCGCATGGCACTAAAACAACGCTGAGTTTATCACAAAAACACATCTTATATAAAAAAAAAAAATTCACATTTCATAACTCCTCCCTAACAATAGCAAAAGACATAATATCATGCTCCCAGAGCGAGCTTACAGCAGCTCAGCCGTTTGATAGTTCGTGGACTACTCAAACTCTATAGGCTATGACAAACTTATACAATTATCTATAACAAAAGAAAGAGTTTTTTTATGATTTTTATATTTTAATATGTTTTTTCCGGCTGCACTATAAGGGCAGCCTATTTTTTCTTCTATACCAAACGCTCAACTCCTGCTTTACGACCCAATACGCTGGGCTACAACCGCGAGCCAACAAGCACCAAGCGCAAAATACTACTCAAACTAAAGCAGGAGGCTACCCGTGTGTCAATCTCTCCGGGATCATACACCTGTGATAGCCTACGACTGATCATCTACCCTCGATAAACAATCCGCGATCACATTGTCACATCCCGCAATATGACGGATGTCCAGGTTATACTCCTGCAACATCAAAGACCACCTGGTCAGTCTCATATTGCGATTGTGAAATTGATTTAGGAATCTCAAAGGGTGATGATCAGTGTAGATAACCACGACTGGGCCATAGGCTGGAACATACACCTCGAAGTGCCTGAGCGACAGCACAATCGCCAGTAATTCCTTTTCTATTGTAGAATAGTTCTTTTGTGCAGCATTGAACTTCTTAGAAAAGAAACTTACTGGGTGTTCCACACCTTCATTGTCTGTCTGTAGCAAGACGGCACCAGCCCCTACACCACTAGCATCTGTTGCCAGCTGAAAAGGCCTGTTAAAGTCTGGGGCCCTGAGTATCGGGTGAGTACACAGCAAATGCTTCACCAAATTAAAAGCCTTTTCACACTCAGGCGCCCACAAAAACTTTTTGTCTTTAGATAACAAATCTGTGAGAGGTGCCAACACCGTGGAGTAACCTTTTATAAAGCGTCTGTAGTAGCCTATCATACCCAAGAATCTCATAATCTGCTTCTTGGTGGTTGGGTGCGGAAATTTATTGATAGCCTGTACCTTGTTCTGAGGAGGGCACACCTGTCCCCTTCCCACTACAAACCCAAGGTACTGCACAGTGGCTTTTACGAAGTCACACTTTGCCAAATTTACTACCAGACCTGCTTCACTAAGTTTCCGGAACAAGGTCTCCAGGTGCTCACAATGGCTCTCAAAGTCGTCATCATAAATGATTACATCGTCCAAGTATACGGTGCAATTTGGAATGTCCTTGACAATTTCATTCATCAGGTTCTGAAACGTTGCTGGTGCATTCTTAAGTCCGTAGGGCATAACATTACACCGGTAAGTACTCCCGTCCACCACAAAACCACATACCTCTTTAGCACGCTCGGACAAAGGTACTTGCCAGTAACCTTTTACTAAATCTACTTTAGACAAAAACCGAGCATTACCAATTTTATCAACACTATCATCAACCCGAGGAAGAGGATATGGGTTAGTTGGAGTCAAACCGTTTAGCCTACGGAAATCAATACAGAAGCGTACCTTGCCATCTGGCTTAGGCTGCAGTGTTACGGGGGAAGTCCATTTAACGGTGCCTTTCTCTATCAACCCTCTACCGAGCATATACTCCAACTCATCCCTCAGAGCGGGTAGTTTTATGGGGGGCACACGGTACGGGATTGACTTAAAGGGTAGATGGTCCCCCACGTCAACATCATGCATAGCCTGAGTAGTGAGGCCTGGGTGTTCAGCAAATACAGTGGGGTATGAACCGAGCAACTGACGGATAGCTTCAAACTGCGGCTCAGGCAAATGAGCTATAGCCTCGTCAGCCCTTAGGCTCGAGTTCCCCGCCCACTGATCCGCTGAAACATGGTGATCCCAGCTATCCTCCTCTGAAGCTTGACTGTCCCCCTCTCCTTCTCCACCACGGCCGCAACAAGCCAACACAGGGACAGTGAGAGGCTCAGAGGGGCGCCTCACATACTCTTTTATCAGGTTCACGTGACATAACTGGTTCTTTTTCCTCCGGTCTGGAGTGGCAACAAGGTAATCTAGGTCCGAAATTTTCTCCACAATTTTATAGGGTCCAGTATACTTCGCAGACAAGGGGTTACCAACCAAAGGCAACAAAATTAATACCTCTTGTCCTACAATGAACTTCCGGAGCTTCACTTTGCGATCATACCTGTCCTTCATTAAAGCTTGTGATCCTGTTAAATTCCGACCTGCCATCTCCAGACTCTTAAGCATGCGCTCACGGCTTTCAAACACATACTTTAACAAGGAACAAGGCTGCACAGTTCCTTCCCAAATTTCCCGCAGCATATAAAGGGGGCCCCTGACGCGGTGTCCAAAAATCAGCTCGTTTGGACTAAATCCCAGGCTCTCACCAGGCACTTCCCGAGCAGCAAACAGTACATACGGCAATCCAAGATCCCAATCTCTTCCGTTGTCAGCACAATAACACCTGAGCATGCTTTTAAGGGTGGCATGCCACCGCTCAAGCACCCCTTGGCTCTCAGGGTGATACGCTGACGATACCACCGCCCGTATCCCATGCTGTTGCATTGTTTGCTTAAAGAGATTGGAGGTGAAATTGGACCCCTGGTCAGACTGAATCTCCTCCGGGTACCCGTACCTTGAAAAGTACCACAACAAGTTACTGACTACCGTCTTAGCCATGCCGTTTTTCATGGGGTATGCATCGGGGTATCTAGTGGCAACATCCATGATGGTTAACAAAAATTTATTACCAGCCTTTGTGGGAGGGAGTGGACCAACCATGTCAACAACAATCTTACTAAAAGGTGGCCCAATTACAGGAATAGGGTGCAACGGAGCTTTAGGAATAACTTGGTTTGGTTTCCCGACCCGTTGACAAATATCACATGAGTTTATCCATGACTGCACATGAGACTTCATCCCCGGCCACCAAAACAACTTCCCCAAAGCCGCCACCGTTTTTCTTACCCCCAAATGTCCTGCCAGCGGTGTGTCATGCGCCAAACTCAGTAGGCTATCCCTGCACTCCCGCGGCACCACCAACTGGTCCACTACTCCGGACCCCTTTTTCCAGCTACGGTTAGGGTCTTGAAAACGCCGATAGAGGATGCCATCTAAATAAAAAAAATCTCCCGGCTGTGCATCACCGTCCTCGTCGAGCTCCACAGCTCCATTAGCACACGTTTGGAGCTCAGGGTCCTCCAGCTGCAACCGACGTATATCTGAGGGTGCCAAGCGATCTAACTGCTCCCGGAGCAATGCATGACCCTCCCCGATACTGGGCTGCTCCCTCTGTCTCTCTCGATGTTCATAACGTTGCTGTCGTGGAGACTCGTCATGCCCAGCCTCGTCACTCTCGATGACAGGCCCAGGGGCTACTCCAGAACTAAGTAATGGTGCTAATACTGAATCACCCAGGAGAGCCGCCGAGTCAAAACTCTTAAAACCAACTCCAGCTTTAGCCTCCTCCTGTTGATCGTTCCTCTGCTGGTCTGAAGACGGAGGACTAGGCTGTGACACTTTAGCTGCCCGAGCTCGGGTGACAGCACACGCCATGGGTTGTGCCTGGCACCGCTCGACCCACTCTCGCTCTTCCCTACTCACGTCGGCCGGCCTCTCGGCAACGACTAAGGGTAGAACCTCAGAAGCGGGCATTGCAAAGTCGTTGCCGAGAAGAAGGTCGACGCCCTCCACTGGCAGTTTCTCCACAATCCCAACATCCAATTCACGTGCCACACCATCCACCTCCAACTCCAACCGCACCAGCGGGTATGACCGAGTTGCACCTGCACCACTACCACCCGAGCCGCATTTATAGGGTAGCCAGTCAAGTTTTTCATCAAAGTCTGGGAAGCACCTGTATCACGCAAGACCTCTACTCCATGCTTGCGCCCCGCCCACATCACGCAACCCCGTCCTCTATGGTCGCAAAAAACATCCTGAGCAGGGTTCGAGCCTCCCAGGTGCTTCTGCACTGGCTGTGCCTCAGCCTCTGACGAACTGCCCCGGGCAAACTCAGAAGACTTCAGAGACACACCAATGTTGCAGGCCAAAGACACAGCTGCTGTAGGTGGTTTGCTAGGACAGACTCTTGCAAAGTGCCCCTTTTTATGACATTGATAACACTCTAACTCCCCTTTGGGCTTCCCTTGGTACTGGGAAGGGCCCGGCCCCTTCTTAAATGGGACGGTGCTAGTCTTGTGGTCAGTCTTGGTATCGTAACTCTTGT
The DNA here is from genome assembly GCA_037953745.1 of Lithodes maja. Lineage (NCBI taxonomy): Eukaryota > Metazoa > Arthropoda > Malacostraca > Decapoda > Lithodidae > Lithodes > Lithodes maja. The sequence continues at coordinate 33,700 of JBAKBP010016484.1, read as the reverse complement.
ACTTGTTTGCATAAGATATATTACTAACTCGGGGGGGTGGGGCGTCACGCCCCTTGTTACCTGCCTCACTACGCTGGGCAGACCCGCACCCACGAATTAATGATAGCCGGAGGTCAGCCATCTCAGCTGCCTCCTGTAGAGTTTTTGGATTCTTTTCTTTAATAGTTAAAGTCATTTCTGCACCTGTACACTTATAAAACTGCTCGAGCAGAAACAGCTCAGTCAACTGTTCGGCCGTCTCAGCTTTCTCAGAACGTGTCCAGTTTGTAAGTGCATCTTTTAAGTCCCGGGCATGTTCAAGAAAGGTCGCCTCCCTAGTCTTCGTAACACCCCGAAACTTCAATCGATATGTTTCTGGTTGCAACTCGTATGCCCGTAGGACAGCTCTCTTCAATTCTGGGTAGTCAATGCAAGACTCTAAAGGCAGTGCATCATAAGCCTTCAGACCCTTACCCGTAAGTCTTGAGGAGACCAGAGCTGCCCACTTCTCTTCAGGCCAATTATGCTCCCTACACTTCTTCTCAAAGCGATTAAAAAATTCTGTGACTTCAGTTTCACTAAATGCCGGCACCAATTTGACTAAGTGAGACAAGGACTGTTCTCTTACTTGGCCCTCACGGCCCATCCGAGTCCCTGTCGACTCTGCACGAGTCTTATCTAAATCTATTTGAGCACAATATTTCTCTGAGTCGTACCTAAGCTCAGCCTCGTGCCTCCTAGTCTCATTCTCCTGCTTCCTAGCCTCAATCTCATGCCTCCTAGTCTCATTCTCCATCTCCTGCTTCCTAGACTCAGCCTCAATTTTAGCAAGCTCAAGTCTAAATATCATATCTGGAGACAGGCAGGAAGAGGGAGCTGCCACTACTGAAGGAGGGGGGGCAAGAACTGGGGAACCACCATACGCACCGCCCGAGGGCACTCCAATCTTCCAATTCTCATCCCTCTGTGGGAGGGTGCTAACCTCCGGTACTTGAGTGGACGGCACTGTGGGAGTCGAGTGAGAGGGGATCTGGGGAGGAACCCCCCCAAACGCCCTCTCCTCCGAAACCCCATGTCGCCCACGCAACACCCAGGAAATCAGCTCCCCCTTGGACATCCCTCCTACATTGGATAGACCCAAAACCTTGGCTATCAGGTGCAAGCCATAAACATTCACCCCAGTCAGCCTCTCCTCCGTCACATGGTACTGCTTACTCACAAAAAGTCTAGCATCCTCCTCACTAGTTACTAACGGCACCTCCTCAAATGGCATCTCTCGCTCCTCGTCAATACTAGGGCACGACATACTGAAGTTCACAAAAAATTCTCGAGACAAAAGTGTTAAACTCCCTTATGTAAGCACTAATTACTAAATTAACTGGAGTCTCTTAAATGCTCTCCTAATTGCCTTACAAAAAAAAATATTCTTCAATATGCACGCTAAAGTACGAACAAACAAATGTTGTACAACTCTGCAAAAAATTATACTGTTCACAAAATCCTAAGCAAGGTCGCCATTTGTTACGACCGGGCACTCGGGTACACTAGGGCTCTTACACAGGACTCGAGTATGGCTCGCTGCCACAACGGAAACACACGATCCCAACCCCAGAGTACTGCCAGCCGAACAAAAAACGCCACTACCCTCCAGAGTTCTATCTGCTATAACGGGGTATACAAGAACTCGGTACTAGCGTTTCACACAACAGACTAATAACAAGACGGGAGTTATCTAGTCTGGTCAACAATCAAACAAAGAAGAAAGTACTACAACACTAAAGAATAGTGTTGGCCGAAGCCGAAGTAATCCACCCTTGACTAAGAACTTAAGAAGTCCTCCACCCTCTACTTCGGATCGGCACTATTACGTTACGTTAAACAATAGTCCTCGAGCATCAAGCAAGGAATCTTCTGATAAAGTTAGATGCTTCTCGAATACTCGTAAGAAGTAAGTATCGGATTTTGAACAGCAATTCAATAAGTAACACTGGCAATTAAAGGCTTTAAGTTGACATAAGAAGAATTATAAGAATAGACAGTAATAAATGGCAAACATATAAAAGAAGTACTCCGACAATGCACTGTCAATAGCCTACTAGGATTGTGCTCGGGGGCCACTAATCTCTAAAGTAGCTATGCGTGCCACACATGAAATCAATAGTGCATAAACAATAACATACATAAGGAGAGCTTCAATACTATGCTGTATCTGCTGACCGAGCAAAGTCTAGCTGGGATGTAGTAGGCTAGGAAACAATGGCTGAGCAAGCGGCTCGTAGCCTAGCGAGGTCCTTAAGGCTGTGCGGCCAAATTACGTTAATTGACGGGATGCTCTCTTGAGAGATCCAGATCACTAGTATCTGGTTCTCTCCTGGCGATCCTCTCAAAGTCAAGCAAATGAGATAGCACAGTGTTGGGTGGCAGAGGCAAAAGCCCTCACTCGCAACACAGTGCTAAACTCCCACGGTACACAGTCAGAAAGACCACCTAGGCGTTCCACGTCTCCGTTGCAATTGTACTGGTTCAACCGCAACCTAGTACTCATAGGAAATCACAACTCAGAAACCCTATCCCAGTCTAGCATTGCCTAAGCCAGCAGAAAACAGGAACATGAATAATCGCACACAGGGAAATGCATATACGAGTGCAACAAACATCAATCAATCCTATTCTAGTTAACCCTTCCAAAAATAGGCTATCTAACAGGCACTTATCTCGTGAGAACTCAAGCGATAATACTTTGGCTGACTAAATCTGCACCAAAGGGGTCATTGAGGTTATAAAGGGTCGAGATGGGAAGAAGATAGGCTGTTCAGAGAGTAGAGAAAGTTCACATCAGTCGGAAGAATATGGATAGTTGCAAGGGATATGAGAAGTCGCTCTGCCTGATGAGTTCTAAAGAATTGTGGCGAGGACCTCTCCTTTTTATACTCGGCCCTCTAGCGGCATATCGCAAACTACTAAGGACCGCCCACTGACAATCATTACGTAATATTCTCTCTCAATCTGGGATCGACAAAGGATTTCCCACGCGCTTGAGGAGGGAGGAGGGAGGAGGGAGGGAGGCCTACCTACCTCGTGGCGCGCTCACTGGCCGCCGTTACGTAATATCTCTCTCTCTCTCCTCTCATCATTACATATAAGTCCCACACACAATACTTATATCTAATGATATAAAATAGAACTCGTTGACTTAGAAGAAAACAAAATACATAATTATAATGCTTATAGTACAACGGCTCACATAAACTGAGTTAGGAAACTCTACACGGACTACAGCCAAAGTTCCTGCCCTGACGATCCTAGCGAGAGTGGGGTCTGACTGAGCGTTCTGTACAGCATGCTCATACTCGGCATGCGTCACACAAACTACCCAAGCGGCGACGCAGACTAGCGAGCGAACTAGCAAGTGGGAAACCAGCTCGCCCGCATACCAGCAAACAAGCCTTCACACCTGTGTGGTCATAGGGGACCCTGCAAACTACTTCGATGACCCGACGCTATGACGTATGATCAACGCCAGGAGCTGTGATTGGACCAGGCACCAGCTATGCAACTCGAGGAGCTATGATAGGGGCGCGCACCATCACTCACTTCCTGATTCGTTCCTACACCATCATTGTTTAGTATATAAGACCCGAGTAGTAGGCATTCAAATCAGTCTCATTTGGAGTTGGGGAAGGTGAAGTTGCAGCTGGAGGAAGACGGGGTGAAGTATTATAATGGGATTGTGACTGTCAGTCAGATTATATATGTGTGTTAAGTGTGTTCCGTGTAAACACTTACGTTATGTTGGTTAGTGAGATATGTGATTGGGACGTTAACGCTATTATTGTGTACTTAACTATTTGATTGGGAATTAACGTTAATGCTACTATTTATGTACTTAACTATTTGATTGGGAATTAACGTTAACGCTACTATTTATGTACTTAACTATTTGATTGGGAATTAAGTTAACGCTATTATTATGTACTTAACTATTTTAGTTGACTAACTTGTGGACTAAAGCAACTCTTTAAGTAATTGAGTTATGATGAAAGTAATACTATTGTTTTATATTAATACTTAAGAGTTATTTCATTTTCTTTTAATTAAGCTTACATTGCTTAACGGTGCTTAGTACGGTGATGCTATTGTCTCATATTAGTAATATCGCCTTAGACTAACATGGCTGTGTTAATATTACTTCTAGTGATTTCCTAAGCTGAAGAAAATTCTTTTAGCTTCAAAATATTATTTTTGCTTTTCATATTATTTGAGTGAGACCTGAATCGAATCTATGAAGCGATCCTGTAACTTAATTTACTCATAATCAAACCTCAATGTTACGTGGTTAAGAAATACATTTAACTAATTATTAAATATATATATCTAACTTTCTATGTGACTTTGATATAAATCATGATGATAATAATAATATAATACTGTTAACGTAAGACAAGAACCAAGAATAATTACATTAAATATAAATAAAAGGACATATAAGAAAACTATCTATTCATTTCAAAAAGGGTAAGAGACAGAAATATTCTTACTTTAATATTTATCTTTCAAGACTTTTTATAGAATTAATAGTCCTTCTTTAGATATAACTTCTTCGGTTCATAACCATAGCCTACTAAGCTTCGGTTAAATAATAATTCTTTATAAATACTACATGACTTTAATTAGTTTCAGTATTTTTCCATAATTAAAGAGTATCAGTCAATAAAGGATACTAAGTCCTAAGATCCAAAAGGAAAGGAAGCAACAACAGGAAATAATTTTATTAGATTTTACTTTTGTTTTGCCTTCAGCTGACTGATACCTTAATATATATCTCTGTGCTATCTAGATTCATCAAGTTAACCACTTGAGGATCAAGATATGTAACAGAAGAGTGGCGACCTCACCAGGATTCGTTTCATACAGTTTCACTCAGTTTCATTAATGTTTCACTACTTAAAAATCAAATTTATCATGCCTCAACTAATTAATGACGTAGATGCTCGAGTTTTCATAGAATCAGAATCCACAGCCCCTGATATTGACTGTCTGTCAAAATCCGAACTGAAATTGCTTGCCTCGCATCTCCAGTTAACTGTCTCGAACATGTCCAAAGTAGAGGTGGTTCAGACCATAAAAACCCACCTGTTCCCTGTAGAAGGCGGGGAGGGTGACGGAGCAGTTGGTGGGATCTCAAGTAAACCCAGCCAACTTGATGAACAATTAATAATAATAATAATAATAATAATATTTATTCAGTCAGCAATTTACAGAGTTGGTACCACATAGTTTGTTACAAATATGACATGTACCAGCCTTGCATAATTCCAACTAAGGATAGCCCAATAAGACCGTTAGGCGTATTTCCATTGGGGTCCTTGTGGGATTTGGTTAGCTGGGGAAAAGGGGAGGATAAAGAAATAGATACTTTAGAGAAAGTATTTCTAGGGGGTTATTTTAAGATACCTTTACATCCTATAGTAAATATCAGTAATCCGTAATCAGTAATAATTTCAGTTTGGTTTGTCTATCTCTTATGTCGTATTTAGTAGTAGACATAAGCTTGGTACTCCCTTCTCGCAGCTGTCCGGTTCAGGTGTTCCTTCAGGCTACGTCCGAAGGAATACAGTGTTCTCTTTTCACGGACTGACTGGGGTAGGTCGTTCCAGTCTTTGATGGCAGTGAAGAAGAATGTTTGCTTACCCTGTCCTTGGATTCTCGGGACCTTAAAATTAAACATCATGATTCTTGTATTATGTCCACTCCTCTCATTTGCTTTAACAAAATCATTCTTTAGATACTCTGGAGCTGTGTCATAGAAAATTTTGAAGGCATTAGTTAGCCTGATTTGTTTGGCCCTGTCAGAGACATTGAGCATACCTAGTGACTGAAGTTGTTCCTGGCCAACATGTGATCTGGGTCCTAGGTTCAGCATGAACCTAACCATTTTATTTTGAGTGACCTGAAGTTTGTGCTGTGCTGATTTAGATGATGCAGAGTACCAGGATGACACAGAATAGTCAAAATGACATTGAACAAGCGCTTGGCAGAGGGTCTTTTTGGTCGCCGCGGGCAAGCATCCCACCTGTCTATACAGGTATTTTATACGTGCTCTACACTTACTCAGGATAGATTACAAAATTGTTTCACCTGACAAACTCGCGTCCAGTTTCAGTCCGAGATATTTAACTTGTGACACTGTTGTTATAGGAATATCATTACAGTTGACCAAGAAGCCAACAATGTCTTTCAGTTTGCGTTTTGTTCCACATAAGAGTAAGGTATATAGCGATAGTAAGGTATATAGCGATAGTATGTAAGGTATATAGCGATAGTATAGAAAATAGGTTAAGTACGGTTACTATAAGTAGAAATGATGTGCTTAAGGAAATTGACAGACTGAAACCTCATAAATCGCCTGGTCCTGATGAGGTATATGCTAGAGTATTAAAAGAATGTAGGGATGAGTTAAGTTACCCATTAACATTTTTATTTAACAAGTCATTGGAGACAGGTATAGTTCCAGAAGCTTGGAAGCTTGCAAACGTAGTTCCGATCTTCAAAAAAGGTGACAAATCAATAGCATCCAATTACCGTCCCATTAGTCTTACATCAATCATAGGAAAGCTACTAGAGTCAATTATTGCTAGTAAAATTAGAAACCACTTAGATACATTTAATTTAATCAATTCTTCTCAGCATGGATTCACTCAGGGACGTTCTTGCCTTACTAATTTGCTTAGTTTTTTCTCAGAGGTATATGAAGCAGTAGATAATGACAAGTCATATGATATAATATATTTAGATTTCAGTAAAGCTTTCGACAGAGTCCCCCATGAGAGATTGATGAGAAAGGTTGAGGCGCCTGGAATAGGTGGGGCGTTGTTGGGATGGATTAGGTCATGGCTAATTGGTAGGAAGCAGAGAGTCAGCATAAATGGTACGAAGTCAGAATGGGGAGCAGTCAAAAGTGGTGTCCCCCAGGGATCTGTATTAGGTCCTCTGTTGTTTGTTATATACATAAATGACCTTGATTTAGGTATAACTAGTAGGATAAGTAAATTTGCAGACGATACCAAAATGGGGACAACAATTGATTCAGATAGAGATATAGAGTGCCTCCAAAGGGATCTAGATACCTTACACGAATGGTCAGTAAATTGGCAGATGAAGTTTAACATTGACAAATGCAAGGTATTAAAGATAGGGAAGATGCATACAAATGTTAAATATAAACTAGCTAATGTGGAATTAGAAAACTCGAATTGTGAGAAAGATCTAGGTGTGTTTGTTAGCAATGATTTGAAGCCTAGACAACAGTGTATAAGCGTTCGAAACAAGGCAAACAGGATTCTCGGGTTCATCTCAAGGAGTGTGAGTAACAGAACTGCTGATGTTATCTTAAAACTTTACTTGTCATTAGTGAGACCCCATATGGATTATGCTGTTCAATTTTGGTGTCCTTATTACAGAATGGACATAGATTCATTGGAGAGAGTACAACGTAGAATGACAAAAATGATCCATAATATTAGAAATCTTCCGTATAAAGAAAGGTTGAAGAAATTAGGCTTACATTCGTTAGAGAGACGCAGAGTTAGAGGGGATATGATAGAGGTGTTCAAGTGGGTTAGTGGGATTAACAAAGGGGACATGACAAATGTACTAAAGCTCAGTGATAGCGAAAGAACTCGTACCAATGGTTTCAAATTAGATAAATTTCGTTTCAGAAAAGATATAGGCAAATATTGGTTTGGTAACAGAGTTGTAGATGGGTGGAATGGACTACCAAGTGCTATAGTGGGATTAAAAACGATAGGGAGCTTTAAGATAAAATTGGATAAGCATATGGACGAGAAGGGTTGGGTGTGAAGGGGGATCAGCAGGGTTGGGCCAATCAGCGCTCTGCAGACCCCCGTAATCCTGCGTTAATCTCTAACCGTTTTGGTAAGATGATCCTCAGGGTATTAGAGTGTTGAGCCTATAATTGGGCTTTGTAATTGGGGTTGTGTGGGACAGGGATCTGCCTTGCTTAGGCCAATCGGCTTTCTGCAGACTCCCATTTTCTTATGTTCTTATGTTCTTATGTTCTTATAAGATGGCTTCCGTCTTGCCCAGGTGAAGAGATAGTCTATTGTCCACTAGCCATTCACTACATGATGCTAGTTCTTTGGAAAGTGAAGCGGCAATACTTATTGGGTCTTTTCCTGAAACCAGAAGCACGCTGTCATCTGCATACAGTAATAATTTACATGAGACGCTCAGTTCCATGTCGTTCACATAACAGAGAAAGAGTAAGGGACCAAGGATGCTTCCCTGCGGGACCCCACAGTTAATTGGCATAGGATCAGATATATTATCATCAATTTTGACTCTTTGGGTTCTACCACTAAGATAAGATTTAAACCAGTTCACAGACCCTATGCCCATAGCTTGTAGTTTATTACATAGGATATCATGGTCTACTGTGTCAAACGCTTTTTGTAGATCAAGAAGAACCATACCGGTGTAGTTACCTTTAGAAATTTCTTTACGAATGTGATCCGTTAAGTGGATGAGACAGGAGTCTGTCGAGTACATGCATCTGAAACCTGATTGAAACTTATAGAATAGATCATTTTGTTTGAGGTAGTGTTCAATTTGGGTGTATACCGCTCTTTCAAGGATTTTAGATACAATACATAATATGCTAACTGGTCTGTAGTTGCCAACTTCTAGTTTATTTCCTTTCTTGAATAGAGGGGTTACAATAGCTTCCTTCAGTTCAGCAGGTACTGTGTTGGTGTTAATTGCCACCTGGTTTTACCGTTGATCAATTATTCGAACTAGAACAAACCAGAGCAAAGACCGAACAAGCCAGACTAAAAATAGAACTAGCCAGAATAAATACCGAAGAAGCCAGCATAAAAGCCAGAATAAAGACCGAACATTATCAATATCAATATCAAACGGCTCAACTAAATGTCAATACAAATGCTCCCGTAATTGCTCCCCCTCTGGGATTGACTATGACTAGTGTCATTCCACCTTTCACTGAGGATAATGTGCAGGATTTCTTTGGTTTGTTTGAGGAAGTTGCTGGAGGTATGAAGTGGACAAGAGATCAATGGCCTTTTATGTTACAAACCGTTTTGACAGGGCAGGCTCGAGCCACGTATTTGTCAGAAGTAGCAGAGGTTAGGCAGGATTATGACAATCTCAAAGAAGCTATCCTAAAAACCTATCGATTGCAGCCTGAGGCTTACAGGCAATCTTTCCGTAAAAAACAGAAGAAAGTAGAAGAAACCCATAAGGTATTTGCCAGGACCATGACTAAAACTTTCAATCATTGGGTCAAGAGTAAGAAAGTCACAAGCTACAACGATCTGAAGGAGTTGGTCCTGTTAGAAAATTTCCTATGGAAAATTGATTCTTCTGTATCCTATCATTTAAAGGGGAAAAAGGTAGATTGTCTTGCCGACGCCGCTGACATGGCTGACACATACGTGGTCAACAACAAATTTCATGGAAAGAAGCCCTACGATAATTCTAGTTCTAATTTTAAGTATCCCAATCACAAATCTGACAGACCCAGTCACAAGCCTATAACGTCTTCCCCAGCTAGCCAAAATAGAATTGTTCCCCCAACTAAAAATGCGACTCAGGGCAATGGTAACAGAGGTGGGCCCCAAACTAATAGTAATGCTCAAAGAGGGAACGTTCCCGTATCCCCTAAAGTATGTACTTTTTGTGGCAAGAGAGGCCACCTAGCATATCAGTGCTGGGCCAAGGAGAGAACCGAGAGATCGGGGCAGACAGTTGCCGCCGTATCTCAAACTCCATATGTGCCTTTAATGCAGGGCTCCCGACAGGAGTACCTAGCACCAAATGTTCCTTTAATGCAGGCCTCCCGACAGAAGGAGTACCTAGCACCAAAAGTTCCTTTAATGCAGGACTCCCGACAGGAGTACCTAGCAGCTAACGTAAATCATCTAGACAGGGGTGTAGTAGCATGTGTGGTGCAACCCACTAGGTTAAGCAAATAATAATTTCACCATAAGTGCAGGACAGTTACCGTCCCTTTATTTCATCTGGCAACGTGAGATTAAATGGTTGTATGCATGAGGTAAAAATTCTGAGAGACACAGGTTCTACTAGCACCCTCATGGTGAATCCTTACACTGAGTGCCCACCTGGCGAACCAGTTGTAATGAGAGGTGCTGGAGGCCAATTTTATGCACACTTGGTAAAAGGCGAAATTGAATGTGAGTTACTACAGGGTGAGGCCACCATAGCTTTGTGTAGGTCCCAAGATATCCCTGTGCCTGGGGTAACACTCCTTTTGGGGAATGATGTAGCAGGTGAGAAGGTCCGACCAGACCCCATTTTGTCACTTTCCCCTGTTAACGAGCCACTAACCGGTGAGCTCGAAAAGGAGATGCCAACAGTTTTCCCTGTGTGTGCTGTCACACGTTCAATGTCTCAAGTAGCAGTTCCCTCAGACAGAAATGTACCGAATGTAAGAGTTGATGAAAGGGATGATGAGAGTGTGAATGACGCTCCAACTGTGCCTGATGATGTGACTGAGGTGGATTTATCCGACACCTTTATGGCTCCTCTTGACCCTAACGATGACCATGAAACCCCTCCAAATTGTCCTAGTGGCCTGGTAGAGCTACAGAGAGATGATAGTGAATGCAAGGAGTTAGCTGCCAGGTCCGTGAGTGAAGAGGAATGTGAGAAGGAGGGTGGTGAATGTTTCTACCTCAAAGGAGGAGTATTGTGGCGTAGATGGAGACCGCCACACAGACCAATCGATGACGGGGCTTGGGACGTCCATCAAGTAGTAGTCCCCAAACCTTGTCTTAGAGATATCATGGAAATGGCACATTGTATACCATTGGCAGGACACCTAGGTGTGAGAAAAAACTCTAGACAGAATCAGAGCCCACTTTTACTGGCCAGGAATGCGTGCAGATGTAGTGGAGTTTTGTAGAGTGTGTCACACTTGCCAGATGACAGGAAAACCCAATCAGAAGGTGCCTGTACATCCTCTGGTGCCCTTGCCCGTTTTCGAGAATCCTTTTACTCGGGTGGTAGTGGACATTGTAGGCCCATTGCCTAAGACTTCCCAAGGTAACATTTATTTATTAACTATTATGGACATGGCAACTCGCTACCCAGAGGCTATACCCTTAAGGACTACCTCTGCTCCAACTGTCGTCAAGGAACTGCTCAAATTCTTCACCAGAATGAGTTTCCCCCATGAGGTGCAAAGTGATCAAGGAACTAATTTTACCTCTAACATTTTTCAGCAGTCCCTGAAGGAGTTGGGTATCGAGCATGTTAAGTCTAGCACCTACCACCCAGAGAGTCAAGGGGTTCTCGAACGATATCATCAGACATTAAAGGGAATGTTACGTAAATATTGTACAGAGACCGGAGTTGAGTGGGATAAGGGGGTACCTTTTCTTTTATTTGCTACTCGTGAGGTTCCAACTGAATCCCTGGGTTTTTCCCCTAATGAGCTAGTTTTCGGTCACCAGGTAAGAGGTCCTTTGCAACTATTGCAGGATAGCCTAGTTGGCCAGGAGGGGAACCAAAACCTCCAAGTATGTTTCAGATTTCAAAACTCTGCTGAGATCCTCATGTGAGTTTGCCGCTCAAAACTTGACAGTGGCTAAAAGCTCCATGAAGAAATGGTATGACAGAAAAGCCCGTGAGAGGGAGTTTCAGCCCGGTGATGAGGTTTTGGTCCTGCTCTCCCTTTTTGGCCAACCTTTATCTGCCAAGTTCAGGGGCCCATATAAGATCATTCGGAGGGTGAGCATTACCGATTATCTAGTAACTACCCCAGACAGGAGAAAGCCCACGCAAGTATTCCGTATAAATATGTTGAAACCCTACCATAGGTCCCCTGATTCCTCTCCTCCAGATTCTCCCACTGTGGCAGTGAATGTCAGGACCTGTGGACAGCCTGGTGCGGACAAAGTCTTCAGTTCTCTTACTGACCCGCAACAGACTGTTCCAGAGCCTGAAGGTATCCATGCAGACTTTGACTTGTCATGTAGCCTATCCAACTTTCAGTATAATTCAGTAGCTTGGGGGGAATTACCATCTAAACTATGTCCTCTTCCCTCTGATCAAGCGAACCAACTAATCTCTGTTTTATCTCAGTCTCCCAGTGTGTTCCGTGATACTCCAGAGCTCACTTATTTGGCCTTGCACGACATCGACGTAGGGGATGCAACTCCCATAAAACTATCCCCCTACCGTGTCTCGCCACAACGCAGGAGTATACTGCAGGTCGAGCTTGACATTATGTTGTCTAACGAACTGATCAAAAGGGCCTTAAGCCAGTGGAGTAGTCCGGTCATACTTGTGCCAAAGCCAGACGGGAGCCATAGGTTATGTATGGACTATAGGCAAGTCAATGCTGTCACAAAGAACGATACCTACCCACTGCCACAGATCAAAGATTGTATTTACCAGGTTGGCCTCATACAGCAGTAAGTTTAATTTAATGAGAGGATTTTGGCAATTAGCTCTCCCTTGTAGCAAGGTAAATATCATGATTTAGTAGTGCGCTGTCAAGCCTTAGGCTGTAAGATGCCTTGCAGTTCGAATAACGCTCCAGCTACGTTCCGGCTATGTTCTGATGTGGTACCTGGAGACGTTGCCTACTTTCGGTGATATCCTTTTTATATCCTCATTATAATCTTGCTGTTGCCAATCTGGTGGTGAATCTGTTTATGTATTATGTTTAATATTATGTACTATACTCCTTAAACTCTTTTCTAGGGGGGAGGTCTGACATACGGAGCCCTGTATGTTAATTTAAGAGTTGGAATTAGAGTTGAAGGAGTGTCAAACTACCCAAGCGGCGACGCAGACTAGCGAGTGATTGGACCAGGCACCAGCTATGCAACTCGAGGAGCTATGATAGGGGCGCGCACCATCACTCGCCTCCTGATTCGTTCCTACACCATCATTGTTTAGTATATAAGACCCGAGTAGTGGGCATTCAAGTCAGTCTCATTTGGAGTTGGGGAAGGTGAACTTGCAGCTGGAGGAAGACGGGGTGAAGTATTATAATGGGATTGTGACTGTCAGTCAGATTATATGTGTGTGTTAAGTGTGTTCCGTGTAAACACTTACGTTATGTTGGTTAGTGAGATACGTGATTGGGACGTTAACGCTATTATTGTGTACTTAACTATTTGATTGGGAATTAACGTTAACGCTACTATTTATGTACTTAACTATTTGATTGGGAATTAACGTTAACGCTACTATTTATGTACTTAACTATTTGATTGGGAATTAACGTTAACGCTATTATTATGTACTTAACTATTTTAGTTGACTAACTTGTGGACTAAAGCAACTCTTTAAGTAATTGAGTTATGATGAAAGTAATACTATTGTTTTATATTAATACTTAAGAGTTATTTCATTTTCTTTTAATTAAGCTTACATTGCTTAACGGTGCTTAGTACGGTGATGCTATTGTCTCATATTAGTAATATCGCCTTAGACTAACATGGCTGTGTTAATATTACTTCTAGTGATTTCCTAAGCTGAAGAAAATTCTTTTAGCTTCAAAATATTATTTTTGCTTTTCATATTATTTGAGTGAGACCTGAATCGAATCTATGAAGCGATCCTGTAACTTAATTTACTCATAATCAAACCTCAATGTTACGTGGTTAAGAAATACATTTAACTAATTATTAAATATATATCTAACTTTTTATGTGACTTTGATATAAATCCTGATGATAATAATAATATAATACTGTTAACGTAAGACAAGAACCAAGAATAATTACATTAAATATTAAAAAAAAAGGACATATAAGAAAACTATCTATTCATTTCAAAAAGGGTAAGAGACAGAAATATTCTTACTTTAATATTTATCTTTCAAGACTTTTTATAGAATTAATAGTCCTTCTTTAGATATAACTTCTTCGGTTCATAACCATAGCCTACTAAGCTTCGGTTAAATAATAATTTTTTATAAATACTACATGACTTTAATTAGTTTCAGTATTTTTCCATAATTAAAGAGTATCAGTCAATAAAGGATACTAAGTCCTAAGATCCAAAAGGAAAGGAAGCAACAACAGGAAATAATTTTATTAGATTTTACTTTTGTTTTGCCTTCAGCTGACTGATACCTTAATATATATCTCTGTGCTATCTAGATTCATCAAGTTAACCACTTGAGGATCAAGATACGTAACAATATATATATATATATATATCCATGGTAGACCTCCTTCAACCTTAAACAAAAATCACTCCCTAGACCTCCTTCAAGATAAATGTGTACATCTTTCGATTATGCCACTGGACTGATAATCCAATGGACCCTGGTTTGAATCCCTATATGTCAATGGGAAGATATTATTTGGATGAAATTTGTGCTGTACCTAGTATCAGTGCATTACCACAAAACCCACCGAAACGCCAAATAAATACCCTCATTGTTCCCTGATTAAATAGCACTGTATGAATATTACCATATTCAAAATATGCTACAGGGGGGCAATGCCTAGTGAGCGAATTGTTCAATAGGTGGCGTTTTGAGAGTGAGGGTCCGAGTCTGGGGGTTAAGACAGAGAAGCACTTGGGAGAGGCAGCTTCAGAGATGGGGCTGCCCCGTGCATCTTGCAAGCGAAGACAAGATAGCAGGGGCTGGTTGCATCTCAAAGTGCTTCGCATATATCACTCACTAGACTGGAACAAGACCTCACAGGCTTCACGGTTGAATTTACAGGCTCTCAGCCTATGCCTGAGAGGGAGTAGTTGGAACATAGAAAAGAATAAAAATTACCCAGTCCGAAGGCCGCTTCATATAATTACAGGCTCACTAACACCAGGAAGAAATCAACACCTAAAGGGCATGAAAGGTCTTAAATTTGACAAGGAAATGGGGCCAAACTAATGAGCCGAACATCTTAAAATCTGAAAACTAAAGGGGCTAAACATGCGGGAGAAGGGGATCGATAAAAAGCCACCATCCCCCTTAACAAGAAAGGGTGGGGTATAACGGGACTTTGGGGGGCTGTGTAGTAGAGCAAGGCAGTATATAACCTAGTAACATAGGAAGCCTGGGGGTGGCCGACTAATGACAGAGCCTGAACAGGGACAACAAAAATACAAACACAAAGTCTCACACCACACTCCTAGACAAAGTAGAAATGAAAGCCTTTCGTATCATTAACTTCCGTCCACTCACCAACTCTCTGCAATCTCTCTCCCTTCGTCGCAATGTTGCATCTCTCTCGCTCTTCTATCGCTACTTTAATAATCAGTGTTCCTCAGAGCTTCCCCAGTGTATACCACCTCCTCTACGTAGGGTACGTAGTACCCGTCTTGCAACACAATCTCACCCCTACTTTGTGCAACTCTCCAACCCAAGAGCAAAACGTTATTCTCAGTCTTTCTTCTATTCAACTGCTGAGTTCTGGAACTCTCTCTCCCAGAATCAGTCTTTCCCACCTCCTATGACTTTAATTGGTTCAAACTCCGTGTGTCCAGGCATTTTGGCTCGAACGTCCCTTGATTTTGGCTCTGTCACTCTTTCAACTCTAGGGAGGCACTCGATACAGGCAGTTTTGCCTTTTGTCTCCCTCACTCATAGAAACAAAACATACACACGCAAATGGGGTATGTGCCTGAGTATATAGATACAGTAGATAGATAGATAGATAGATATAACACAGGAAACCTAGAGTGTTTATGATATTTATCCTCTTATCATTATGTAGTTGTGTTTGTAATCCTATACTATGGAGGTGGTAATAATATAATTTATTAATTTAATTACCAACATCAAACACCTTCCAATGAAATTAATGAAGCATTGGATCTTCTGGGATTCGAACTTGGGTTACCACATACAGATCTTAAACACTCTAACCATTACACTATCAAGACCAGCAAGACAGTTAAAGGTTATGTACATGACTACGATTTTATATCCATTTATTGAATACTGGATATCAATCTAATCATGTACTCAAACCCAATTTGTGAGGTACTTGACGATCGCTTTAGTCGCTGTTAGATGGCACCAAAATATATAGACATTTGTTTATACAGAACGGTCGTGAAACATTTCCCCATAGGGAATTCCTGTGTATTGCCCATAGGATATTGCTATATTATTTGATCTGCATTCCTATATATTTGATCTACATCTGTTTGTGGTAACCCAGGTTCAAATCCCGGTGGATCACATGTTTGCTGTCATTAATTTCTTTGGGAGGTGTTTGGTGTTGGAATGAAATAAATACAAATAGATTATTTAGCTCTCTCTTCCAAATACCCAGGAATTCCCTATGGGGAAATGTTTCGCGACCGACCGCTCTATATATTTTTGAGGGCACAATAGTCAGGCATATGCACCATAGCTGGGGGTGGCCGACTCGAGACAGAGCCCGAACAGAAACAACATTAAAAGTTCCAATTCTTAGGATCCGGGATAATTTCTTTACTTTCCTCCCTTGATGGATCAAGCTTAAACGAAAAACACCTCAATATCCCCCTTCAAGATAAATGTGTATATTTTCGATGAAAAACTGTCCCGGCCATAGGACGGTTACTACTATACTACAGGCTCGCTATCGCTTGCTAGGAAAACAACTAAATTGTATGAAAGCTCTTAATATTGATACAAAAATGAGGTGAAAGGTCTTAAAATCGCCAAACTAATGGGCCAGACGTCTTAAAATCTGCAAATTAATAGGGCTAAACATGAGGAAGGAAGTGGGGCCGGAAAAAATCCCATCCCCCCTTAAATGTTCACAAAAATGGTACATGTGTTTTCCTTTATACCTCCTAAGGTTGGCCTCTTGCCTTACATCACTGAATGAGTCAAAAGTGAGGTAAATACTAATTTGTACCTCGTCAAATATTTAACCCTCCGTCTGAAAATTTAATTAGTAGGGCCTACTTTGGCCGAGAAAAATTAATTAAAGTTGCGTGTGATTAAATGAATAGTGTAATCCTTTAATACCTTCCTCCCGAGCGAGGCGGAAACCCTTTTTTCGGCAAAAGTTGTGAGCAGATGTTATAGATATGATTTATGTTATATTACTGACATATATTATTTTTTACCTACAGCTAAAAAATATTATTCAGTATAAAACAACGACCTCTCTATATATATCTCTATATATATATAGACGGTTGCAATATATTTATTTGGAGGGAAACGTAGCCGAATAATTAAATTAAACACCAGAGCTGTTACCACAACCAAACGTTACCAAAGAATAAAGTATGTTTGTGATAACAACTCTGGTATTTACTTTTATTATTCAGCTATGCTTCTCTTCAAATGAATATATATTCTGACATAAGGAGCCCTGTATGTTAATTTAAGAGTTAGAATTAGAGTTGAAGGAGTCAAACTACCCAAACGGCGAAGCAAACTAGCGAGCGAACTAGCGAGTGGGAAACCAGCTCGCCCGCATACCAGCAAACAAGCCTTCACACCTGCGTGCGTCATAGGGGACCCTGCAAACTACTTCGTTGACCCGACGCTATGACGTATGATCGACGCCAGGAGCTGTGAATGGACCAGGCACCTGTTATGCAACTCGAGGACCAATGATTGGAGCGCGCACCATCACTCGCCTCCTGATTCGTTCCTAGACCATCATTGTTTAGTATATAAGACCCGAGTTGTGGGCATTCAAATCAGTCTCATTTGGAGTTGGGGAAGGAGAACTTGCAGCTGGAGGAAGACGGGGTGAAGTATTATAATGGTATTGTGACTGTCAGTCAGATTATATAAATGTGTGTTAAGTGTGTTCGGTGTAAACACTTACGTTATGTTGGTTAGTGAGATATGTGATTGGGAATTAACGTTAACGCTACTATTTTGTGCTTAACTATTTGATTGGGAATTAACGTTAACGCTACTATTATGTGCTTAACTATTTGATTGCGAATTAACGTTAACGCTACTATTTATGTACTTAACTATTTGATTGGGAATTAACGTTAACGCTATTATTATGTACTTAACTATTTTAGTTGACTAACTTGTGGACTAAAGCAACTCTTTAAGTAATTGGGTTATGATGAAAGTAATACTATTGTTTTATATTAATACTTACGAGTTCTTTCATTTTCTTTTAATTAAGCTTACATTGCTTAACGGTGCTTAGTATGGTGATGCTATTGTCTCATATTAGTAATATCGCCTTAGACTAACATGGCTGTGTTAATATTACTTCTAGTGATTTCCTAAGCTGAAGAAAATTCTTTTAGCTTCAAAATATTATTTTTGCTTTTCATATTATTTGAGTGAGACCTGAATCGAATCTATGAAGCGATCCTGTAACTTAATTTACTCATAATCAAACCTCAATGTTACGTGGTTAGGAAATACATTTAACTAATTATTAAATATATATCTAACTTTTTATGTGACTTTGATATTAATCCTGATGATAATAATAATATAATACTATTAACGTAAGACAAGAACCAAGAATAATTACATTAAATATAAATAAAAGGACATATAAGAAAACTATCTATTCATTTCAAAAAGGGTAAGAGACAGAAATATTCTTACTTTAATATTTATCTTTCAAGACTTTTTATAGAATTAATAGTCCTTCTTTAGATATAACTTCGGTTCATAACCATAGCCTACTAAGCTTCGGTTAAATAATAATTTGTTTTATAAATACTACATGACTTTAATTAGTTTCAGTATTTTTCATAATTAAAAGAGTATCAGTCAATAAAGGATACAACAGGAAATAATTTTATTAGATTTTACTTTTGTTTTGCCTTCAGCTGACTGATACCTTAATATATATTATCTCTGTGCTATCAAGATTCATCAAGTTAACCACTTGAGGGTCAAGATACGTAACAGAAGAGTGGCGACCTCGCCAGGATTCGTTTTATACAGTTTCACTCAGTTTCATTACCGTTTCACTACTTAAAAATCAAATATTAATCATGCCTCAACTAATTAATGACAAAGATGCTCGAGTTTTCATAGAATCAGAACCCACAGCCCCTGATATTGACTGTCTGTCAAAATCCGAACTGAAAGTGCTTGCCTCGCATCTCCAGTTAACTGTCTCAAACATGTCCAAAGTAGAGGTGGCTCAGACCATAAAAACCCACCTGTTCCCTGTAGAAGGCGGGGAGGGGGACGGAGCAGTTGGTGGGATCCCGAGTAAACCTAGCCAACTTGATGAACAATTGCCACCTGGTTTGACCGGTGATCAAATATTAGAACTAGCCAGAATAAAAGCAAATACCGACTTAGAACTAGCCAGAATAAATGCCGAACAAGCCAGAGCAAATACCGAAGAAGCCAGCATAAAAGCCAGAGCAACTACCGAACAAGCCGGACTAAATATAGAACTAGCTAGAATAAATGCCGAAGAAGCCAGAATAAAGACCGAACATTATCAATATCAATATCAAACGGCTCAACTAAATGTCAATACAAATGCTCCCGTAATTGCTCCCCCTCTGGGATTGACTATGACTAGTGTCATTCCACCTTTCACTGAGGATAATGTGCAGGATTTCTTTGTTTTGTTTGAGGAAGTTGCTGGAGGTATGAAGTGGACAAGAGATCAATGGCCTTTTATGTTACAAACCGTTTTGACAGGGCAGGCTCGAGCCACGTATTTGTCAGAAGTAGCAGAAGTTAGGCAGGATTATGACAATCTCAAAGAAGCTATCCTAAAAACCTATCAATTGCAGCCTGAGGCTTACAGGCAATCTTTCCGTAAAAACCAGAAGAAAGTAGAAGAAACCCATAAGGTATTTGCCAGGACCATGACTAAAACTTTCAATCATTGGGTCAAGAGTAAGAAAGTCACAAGCTACAACGATCTGAAGGAGTTGGTCCTGTTAGAAAATTTCCTATGGAGAAATTGATTCTTCTGTATCCAATCACTTAAAGGGGAAAAAGGTAGATTGTCTTGCCGACGCCGCTGACATGGCTGACACATACGTGCTCAACAACAAATTTCGTGGAAAGAAGCCCTACGATAATTCTAGTTCTAATTTTAATTAAGTATCCCAATCACAAATCTGACAGACCTAGTCACAAGCCTATAACGTCTTCCCCAGCTAGCCAAAATAGAATTGTTCCCCCAACTAAAAATGCGACTCAGGGCAATGGTAACAGAGGTGGGCCCCAAATAAATAGTAATGCTCAAAGAGGGAACGTTCCCATATCCCCTAAAGTATGTACTTTTTGTGGCATGAGGGGCCACCTAGCTTATCAGTGCTGGGCCAAGGAGAAAACCGAGAGATCGGGGCAGACAGTTGCCGCCGTATCTCAAATTCCATATGTGCCATTAATGCAGGACTCCCGACAGAAGGAGTACCTAGCACCAAAAGTTCCTTTAATGCAAGACTCCCGACAGAAGGAGTACCTAGCAGCTAACGTAAATCATCTAGACAGGGGTGTAGTAGCATGTGTGGTGCAACCCACTAGGGTTAAGCCAATAATAATTTCACCATCAGTGCAGGACAGTTACCGTCCCTTTATTTCATCTGGCAACGTGAGATTAAATGGTTGTATGCATGAGGAAAACATTCTGAGAGACACAGGTTCTACTAGCACCCTCATGGTGAATCCTTACACTGAGTGCCCACCTGGCGAACCAGTTGTAATGAGAGGTGCTGGAGACCAATTTTATGCACACTTGGTAAAAGGCGAAATTGAATGTGAGTTACTACAGGGTGAGGCCACCATAGCTTTGTGTAGGTCCCAAGATATCCCTGTGCCTGGGGTAACACTCCTTTTGGGGAATGATGTAGCAGGTGAGAAGGTCCGACCAGACCCCATTTTGTCACTTTCCCCTGTTAACGAGCCACTAACCGGTGAGCTCGAAAAGGAGATGCCAACAGTTTTCCCTGTGTGTGCTGTCACACGTTCAATGTCTCAAGTAGCAGTTCCCTCAGACAGAAATGTACCGAATGTAAGAGTTGATGAAAGGGATGATGAGAGTGTGAATGACGCTCCAACTGTGCCTGATGATGTGACTGAGGTGGATTTATCTGACACCTTTATGGCTCATCTTGACCCTAACGATGACTATGAAACCCCTCCAAATTGTCCTGGTGGCCTGGTAGAGCTACAGAGAGATGATAGTGAATGCAAGGAGTTAGCTGCCAGGTCCGTGAGTGAAGAGGAATGTGAGAAGGAGGGTGGTGAATGTTTCTACCTCAAAGGAGGAGTATTGTGGCGTAGATGGAGACCGCCACACAGACCAATCGATGACGGGGCTTGGGACGTCCATCAAGTAGTAGTCCCCAAACCTTGTCGTAGAGATATCATGGAAATGGCACATTGTATACCATTGGCAGGACACCTAGGTGTGAGAAAAACTCTAGACAGAATCAGAGCCCACTTTTACTGGCCAGGAATGCGTGCAGATATAGTGGAGTTTTGTAGAGTGTGTCACACTTGCCAGATGACAGGAAAACCCAATCAGAAGGTGCCTGTACATCCTCTGGTGCCCTTGCCCGTGTTCGAGAATCCTTTTACTCGGGTGGTAGTGGACATTGTAGGCCCATTGCCTAAGACTTCCCAAGGTAACATTTATTTATTAACTATCATGGACATGGCAACTCGCTACCCAGAGGCTATACCCTTAAGGACTACCTCTGCTCCAACTGTCATCAAGGAACTGCTCAAATTCTTCACCAGAATGGGTTTCCCCCATGAGGTGCAAAGTGATCAAGGAACTAATTTTACCTCTAACATTAATTTTCCAGCAGTCCCTGAAGGAGTTGGGTATCGAGCATGTTAAGTCTAGCACCTACCACCCAGAGAGTCAAGGGGTTCTCGAACGATATCATCAGACATTAAAGGGAATGTTACGTAAGTATTGTACAGAGACCGGAGTTGAGTGGGATAAGGGGGTACCTTTTCTTTTATTTGCTACTCGTGAGGTTCCAACTGAATCCCTGGGTTTTTCCCCTAATGAGCTAGTTTTCGGTCACCAGGTAAGAGGTCCTTTGCAACTATTGCAGGATAGCCTAGTTGGCCAGGAGGGGAACCAAAACCTCCTCAAGTATGTTTCAGATTTTAAAACCCGGCTGAGATCCTCATGTGAGTTTGCCGCTCAAAACTTGACAGTGGCTAAAAGCTCCATGAAGAACTGGTATGACAGAAAAGCCTGTGAGAGGGAGTTTCAGCTCGGTGATGAGGTTTTGGTCCTGCTCCCCCTTTTTGGCCAACCTTTATCTGCCAAGTTCAGGGGCCCATATAAGATCATTCGGAGGGTGAGCATTACCGATTATCTAGTAACTACCCCAGACAGGAGAAAGCCCACGCAAGTATTCCATATAAATATGTTGAAACCCTACCATAGGTCCCCTGATTCCTCTCTTCCAGATTCTCCCACTGTGGCAGTGAATGTCAGGACCTGTGGACAGCCTGGTGCGGACGAAGTCAGTTCTCTTACTGACCCGCAACAGACTGTTCCAGAGCCTGAAGGTATCCATGCAGACTTTGACTTGTCATGTAGCCTATCCAACTTTCAGTATAATTCAGTGGCTTGGAGGGAATTACCATCTAAACTATCTCATCTTCCCTCTGATCAAGCGAACCAACTAATCTCTGTTTTATCTCAGTCTCCCAGTGTGTTCCGTGATACTCCAGGGCTCACTTCTTTGACCGTGCACGACATCGACGTAGGGGATGCAACTCCCATTAAACTATCCCCCTACCGTGTCTCACCACAACGCAGGAGTATACTGCAGGTCGAGCTTGACTTCATTTTTTCAAACAAGCTGATCACAAGGGCCTTAAGCCAGTGGAGTAGTCCGGTCATACTTGTGCCAAAGCCAGACGGGAGCCATAGGTTTTGTAGGGACTATAGGCAAGTTAATGCTGTCACAAAGAACGATACCTACCCACTGCCACGGATCAAAGATTACATTTACCGGGTTGGCCTCATGCAGCAGTAAGATAAACTTAAAGCGAGGATTTTGGCAATTAGCTCTCCCTTGTAGCGAGGTAAATATCATGCTTTTGTCGTGCGCTTTCAAGCCTTCAGCTGTGAGATAATGCCTTGCAGTTCGAATAACGCTCCAGCTACGTTCCGGCTATGTTCTGATGTGGTACCTGGAGACGTTGCCTACTTTGGGTGATATCCTTATTATATCCTCATTATAATCTTGCTGTTGCCAATCTGGTGGTGAATCTATTTATGTATTATGTTTAATATTATGTACTATACTCCTTAAACTCTTTTCTAGGGGGGAGGTCTGACATACGGAGCCCTGTATGTTAATTTAAGAGTTGGAATTAGAGTTGAAGGAGTCAAACTACCCAAACGGTGAAGCAAACAAGCGAGCGAACTAGCGAGTGGGAAACCAGCTCGCCCGCATACTAGCAAACAAGCCTTCACACCTGCGTGCGTCATAGGGGACCCTGCAAACTACTTCGATGACCCGACGCTATGACGTATGATCGACGCCAGGAGCTGTGAATGGACCAGGCACCTGTTATGCAACTCGAGGAGCTATGATTGGAGCGCGCACCATCACTCGCCTCCTGATTCGTTCCTAGACCATCATTGTTTAGTATATAAGACCCGAGTTGTGGGCATTCAAATCAGTCTCATTTGGAGTTGGGGAAGGTGAACTTGCAGCTGGAGGAAGACGGGGTGAAGTATTATAATGGGATTGTGACTGTCAGTCAGATTATATAAATGTGTGTTAAGTGTGTTCGGTGTAAACACTTACGTTATGTTGGTTAGTGAGATATGTGATTGGGAATTAACGTTAACGCTACTATTATGTGCTTAACTATTTGATTGGGAATTAACGTTAACGCTACTATTATGTGCTTAACTATTTGATTGCGAATTAACGTTAACGCTACTATTTATGTACTTAACCTCTGAAGTGCGCACGGGGGTAATTGAAAACCTCCCCCTGTGCTGACGTATTTGAGGTTTTTCGTCACTAAAATATTCATTGTACCATTAATAGCATTAATAATTATCCATATGCGCCTATTATGGGTTGATTATAAAGGTATTAACCTGAAACAACAATAAAACGAGTGAAAACAGCGTTTGGATGGTCAAAATCGGAGATATAGCCCGCGAGTTGTATAATGTATGGGTGAGGCAAGCTACCTTCCCGCCAATTTTAGGACGGTTACTACTATACTACAGGCTCGCTATCGCTTGCTAGGAAAACAACTAAATTGTATGAAAGCTCTTAATATTGATACAAAAATGAGGTGAAAGGTCTTAAAATCGCCAAACTAATGGGCCAGACGTCTTAAAATCTGCAAATTAATAGGGCTAAACATGAGGAAGGAAGTGGGGCTGGAAAAAATCCCATCCCCCCTTAAATGTTCACAAAAATGGTACATGTGTTTTCCTTTATACCTCCTAAGGTTGGCCTCTTGCCTTACATCACTGAATGAGTCAAAAGTGAGGTAAATACTAATTTGTACCTCGTCAAATATTTAACCCTCCGTCTGAAAATTTAATTAGTAGGGCCTACTTTGGCCGAGAAAAATTAATTAAAGTTGCGTGTGATTAAATGAATAGTGTAATCCTTTAATACCTTCCTCCCGAGCGAGGCGGAAACCCTTTTTTCGGCAAAAGTTGTGAGCAGATGTTATAGATATGATTTATGTTATATTACTGACATATATTATTTTTTACCTACAGCTAAAAAATATTATTCAGTATAAAACAACGACCTCTCTATATATATCTCTATATATATATAGACGGTTGCAATATATTTATTTGGAGGGAAACGTAGCCGAATAATTAAATTAAACACCAGAGCTGTTACCACAACCAAACGTTACCAAAGAATAAAGTATGTTTGTGATAACAACTCTGGTGTTTACTTTTATTATTCAGCTATGCTTCTCTTCAAATGAATATATATTCTGACATAAGGAGCCCTGTATGTTAATTTAAGAGTTAGAATTAGAGTTGAAGGAGTCAAACTACCCAAACGGCGAAGCAAACTAGCGAGCGAACTAGCGAGTGGGAAACCAGCTCGCCCGCATACCAGCAAACAAGCCTTCACACCTGCGTGCGTCGTAGGGGACCCTGCAAACTACTTCGTTGACCCGACGCTATGACGTATGATCGACGCCAGGAGCTGTGAATGGACCAGGCACCTGTTATGCAACTCGAGGACCAATGATTGGAGCGCGCACCATCACTCGCCTCCTGATTCGTTCCTAGACCATCATTGTTTAGTATATAAGACCCGAGTTGTGGGCATTCAAATCAGTCTCATTTGGAGTTGGGGAAGGAGAACTTGCAGCTGGAGGAAGACGGGGTGAAGTATTATAATGGTATTGTGACTGTCAGTCAGATTATATAAATGTGTGTTAAGTGTGTTCGGTGTAAACACTTACGTTATGTTGGTTAGTGAGATATGTGATTGGGAATTAACGTTAACGCTACTATTTTGTGCTTAACTATTTGATTGGGAATTAACGTTAACGCTACTATTATGTGCTTAACTATTTGATTGCGAATTAACGTTAACGCTACTATTTATGTACTTAACTATTTGATTGGGAATTAACGTTAACGCTATTATTATGTACTTAACTATTTTAGTTGACTAACTTGTGGACTAAAGCAACTCTTTAAGTAATTGGGTTATGATGAAAGTAATACTATTGTTTTATATTAATACTTACGAGTTCTTTCATTTTCTTTTAATTAAGCTTACATTGCTTAACGGTGCTTAGTACGGTGATGCTATTGTCTCATATTAGTAATATCGCCTTAGACTAACATGGCTGTGTTAATATTACTTCTAGTGATTTCCTAAGCTGAAGAAAATTCTTTTAGCTTCAAAATATTATTTTTGCTTTTCATATTATTTGAGTGAGACCTGAATCGAATCTATGAAGCGATCCTGTAACTTAATTTACTCATAATCAAACCTCAATGTTACGTGGTTAGGAAATACATTTAACTAATTATTAAATATATATCTAACTTTTTATGTGACTTTGATATTAATCCTGATGATAATAATAATATAATACTATTAACGTAAGACAAGAACCAAGAATAATTACATTAAATATAAATAAAAGGACATATAAGAAAACTATCTATTCATTTCAAAAAGGGTAAGAGACAGAAATATTCTTACTTTAATATTTATCTTTCAAGACTTTTTATAGAATTAATAGTCCTTCTTTAGATATAGCTTCGGTTCATAACCATAGCCTACTAAGCTTCGGTTAAATAATAATTTTTTTATAAATACTACATGACTTTAATTAGTTTCAGTATTTTTCATAATTAAAAGAGTATCAGTCAATAAAGGATACAAAAGGAAATAATTTTATTAGATTTTACTTTTGTTTTGCCTTCAGCTGACTGATACCTTAATATATATTATCTCTGTGCTATCAAGATTCATCAAGTTAACCACTTGAGGGTCAAGATACGTAACAGAAGAGTGGCGACCTCGCCAGGATTCGTTTCATACAGTTTCACTCAGTTTCATTACCGTTTCACTACTTAAAAATCAAATATTAATCATGCCTCAACTAATTAACCTCTGAAGTGCGCACGGGGGTAAATGAAAACGTCCCCCTGTGCTGACGTATTTGAGGTTTTTCGTCACTAAAATATTCATTGTACCATTAATAGCATTAATAATTATCCATATGCGCCTATTATGGGTTGATTATAAAGGTATTAACCTGAAACAACAATAAAACGAGTGAAAACAGCGTTTGGATGGTCAAAATCGGAGATATAGCCCGCGAGTTGTATAATGTATGGGTGAGGCAAGCTACCTTCCCGCCAATTTTCCCCAAGGCCACTGCGACACAGTCGATCGATACTCTCTCTCTCTCTCTTGCACTCGATGGCCATCAGTGATGACAACACCCTGCTTGCAACTCGCTAATGTTAGCACGAAAATATACCTCAGAATAAGGGAATAATAGGGAAAATAGGTGATAACTGAGGAATAGGAGGAAAGTGGGGAAGGAGGGGAGGTAGAGGACTGAGATTTTGCATGGCCCAGGGGCCAAACAAAAATAAAAAAATAAAAAAATAAAAATAAAAAAAATATTTTTTTTTTTTCGATGTAAAAAGTTGATTTTTAGTTTTACTTACTCCAGAGAGTCTTCCCGCAGTCCGCCGGGGGAACTCTTAAGAGTCTTCCCGCAGCTCCCGGGTTAATGACAGAGATGCTCGAGTTTTCATAGAATCAGAACCCACAGCCCCTGATATTGACTGTCTGTCAAAATCCGAACTGAAAGTGCTTGCCTCGCATCTCCAGTTAACTGTCTCAAACATGTCCAAAGTAGAGGTGGCTCAGACCATAAAAACCCACCTGTTCCCTGTAGAAGGCGGGGAGGGGGACGGAGCAGTTGGTGGGATCCCGAGTAAACCTAGCCAACTTGATGAACAATTGCCACCTGGTTTGACCGGTGATCAAATATTAGAACTAGCCAGAATAAAAGCAAATACCGACTTAGAACTAGCCAGAATAAATGCCGAACAAGCCAGAGCAAATACCGAAGAAGCCAGCATAAAAGCCAGAGCAACTACCGAACAAGCCGGACTAAATATAGAACTAGCTAGAATAAATGCCGAAGAAGCCAGAATAAAGACCGAACATTATCAATATCAATATCAAACGGCTCAACTAAATGTCAATACAAATGCTCCCGTAATTGCTCCCCCTCTGGGATTGACTATGACTAGTGTCATTCCACCTTTCACTGAGGATAATGTGCAGGATTTCTTTGTTTTGTTTGAGGAAGTTGCTGGAGGTATGAAGTGGACAAGAGATCAATGGCCTTTTATGTTACAAACCGTTTTGACAGGGCAGGCTCGAGCCACGTATTTGTCAGAAGTAGCAGAAGTTAGGCAGGATTATGACAATCTCAAAGAAGCTATCCTAAAAACCTATCAATTGCAGCCTGAGGCTTACAGGCAATCTTTCCGTAAAAACCAGAAGAAAGTAGAAGAAACCCATAAGGTATTTGCCAGGACCATGACTAAAACTTTCAATCATTGGGTCAAGAGTAAGAAAGTCACAAGCTACAACGATCTGAAGGAGTTGGTCCTGTTAGAAAATTTCCTATGGAGAAATTGATTCTTCTGTATCCAATCACTTAAAGGGGAAAAAGGTAGATTGTCTTGCCGACGCCGCTGACATGGCTGACACATACGTGCTCAACAACAAATTTCGTGGAAAGAAGCCCTACGATAATTCTAGTTCTAATTTTAATTAAGTATCCCAATCACAAATCTGACAGACCCAGTCACAAGCCTATAACGTCTTCCCCAGCTAGCCAAAATAGAATTGTTCCCCCAACTAAAAATGCGACTCAGGGCAATGGTAACAGAGGTGGGCCCCAAATAAATAGTAATGCTCAAAGAGGGAACGTTCCCATATCCCCTAAAGTATGTACTTTTTGTGGCATGAGGGGCCACCTAGCTTATCAGTGCTGGGCCAAGGAGAAAACCGAGAGATCGGGGCAGACAGTTGCCGCCGTATCTCAAATTCCATATGTGCCATTAATGCAGGACTCCCGACAGAAGGAGTACCTAGCACCAAAAGTTCCTTTAATGCAAGACTCCCGACAGAAGGAGTACCTAGCAGCTAACGTAAATCATCTAGACAGGGGTGTAGTAGCATGTGTGGTGCAACCCACTAGGGTTAAGCCAATAATAATTTCACCATCAGTGCAGGACAGTTACCGTCCCTTTATTTCATCTGGCAACGTGAGATTAAATGGTTGTATGCATGAGGTAAACATTCTGAGAGACACAGGTTCTACTAGCACCCTCATGGTGAATCCTTACACTGAGTGCCCACCTGGCGAACCAGTTGTAATGAGAGGTGCTGGAGACCAATTTTATGCACACTTGGTAAAAGGCGAAATTGAATGTGAGTTACTACAGGGTGAGGCCACCATAGCTTTGTGTAGGTCCCAAGATATCCCTGTGCCCGGGGTAACACTCCTTTTGGGGAATGATGTAGCAGGTGAGAAGGTCCGACCAGACCCCATTTTGTCACTTTCCCCTGTTAACGAGCCACTAACCGGTGAGCTCGAAAAGGAGATGCCAACAGTTTTCCCTGTGTGTGCTGTCACACGTTCAATGTCTCAAGTAGCAGTTCCCTCAGACAGAAATGTACCGAATGTAAGAGTTGATGAAAGGGATGATGAGAGTGTGAATGACGCTCCAACTGTGCCTGATGATGTGACTGAGGTGGATTTATCTGACACCTTTATGGCTCATCTTGACCCTAATGATGACTATGAAACCCCTCCAAATTGTCCTAGTGGCCTGGTAGAGCTACAGAGAGATGATAGTGAATGCAAGGAGTTAGCTGCCAGGTCCGTGAGTGAAGAGGAATGTGAGAAGGAGGGTGGTGAATGTTTCTATCTCAAAGGAGGAGTATTGTGGCGTAGATGGAGACCGCCACACAGACCAATCGATGACGGGGCTTGGGACGTCCATCAAGTAGTAGTCCCCAAACCTTGTCGTAGAGATATCATGGAAATGGCACATTGTATACCATTGGCAGGACACCTAGGTGTGAGAAAAACTCTAGACAGAATCAGAGCCCACTTTTACTGGCCAGGAATGCGTGCAGATATAGTGGAGTTTTGTAGAGTGTGTCACACTTGCCAGATGACAGGAAAACCCAATCAGAAGGTGCCTGTACATCCTCTGGTGCCCTTGCCCGTTTTCGAGAATCCTTTTACTCGGGTGGTAGTGGACATTGTAGGCCCATTGCCTAAGACTTCCCAAGGTAACATTTATTTATTAACTATCATGGACATGGCAACTCGCTACCCAGAGGCTATACCCTTAAGGACTACCTCTGCTCCAACTGTCATCAAGGAACTGCTCAAATTCTTCACCAGAATGGGTTTCCCCCATGAGGTGCAAAGTGATCAAGGAACTAATTTTACCTCTAACATTTTCCAGCAGTCCCTGAAGGAGTTGGGTATCGAGCATGTTAAGTCTAGCACCTACCACCCAGAGAGTCAAGGGGTTCTCGAACGATATCATCAGACATTAAAGGGAATGTTACGTAAGTATTGTACAGAGACCGGAGTTGAGTGGGATAAGGGGGTACCTTTTCTTTTATTTGCTACTCGTGAGGTTCCAACTGAATCCCTGGGTTTTTCCCCTAATGAGCTAGTTTTCGGTCACCAGGTAAGAGGTCCTTTGCAACTATTGCAGGATAGCCTAGTTGGCCAGGAGGGGAACCAAAACCTCCTCAAGTATGTTTCAGATTTTAAAACCCGGCTGAGATCCTCATGTGAGTTTGCCGCTCAAAACTTGACAGTGGCTAAAAGCTCCATGAAGAACTGGTATGACAGAAAAGCCTGTGAGAGGGAGTTTCAGCTCGGTGATGAGGTTTTGGTCCTGCTCCCCCTTTTTGGCCAACCTTTATCTGCCAAGTTCAGGGGCCCATATAAGATCATTCGGAGGGTGAGCATTACCGATTATCTAGTAACTACCCCAGACAGGAGAAAGCCCACGCAAGTATTCCATATAAATATGTTGAAACCCTACCATAGGTCCCCTGATTCCTCTCTTCCAGATTCTCCCACTGTGGCAGTGAATGTCAGGACCTGTGGACAGCCTGGTGCGGACGAAGTCAGTTCTCTTACTGACCCGCAACAGACTGTTCCAGAGCCTGAAGGTATCCATGCAGACTTTGACTTGTCATGTAGCCTATCCAACTTTCAGTATAATTCAGTGGCTTGGAGGGAATTACCATCTAAACTATCTCATCTTCCCTCTGATCAAGCGAACCAACTAATCTCTGTTTTATCTCAGTCTCCCAGTGTGTTCCGTGATACTCCAGGGCTCACTTCTTTGACCGTGCACGACATCGACGTAGGGGATGCAACTCCCATTAAACTATCCCCCTACCGTGTCTCACCACAACGCAGGAGTATACTGCAGGTCGAGCTTGACTTCATTTTTTCAAACAAGCTGATCACAAGGGCCTTAAGCCAGTGGAGTAGTCCGGTCATACTTGTGCCAAAGCCAGACGGGAGCCATAGGTTTTGTAGGGACTATAGGCAAGTTAATGCTGTCACAAAGAACGATACCTACCCACTGCCACGGATCAAAGATTACATTTACCGGGTTGGCCTCATGCAGCAGTAAGATAAACTTAAAGCGAGGATTTTGGCAATTAGCTCTCCCTTGTAGCGAGGTAAATATCATGCTTTTGTCGTGCGCTTTCAAGCCTTCAGCTGTGAGATAATGCCTTGCAGTTCGAATAACGCTCCAGCTACGTTCCGGCTATGTTCTGATGTGGTACCTGGAGACGTTGCCTACTTTGGGTGATATCCTTATTATATCCTCATTATAATCTTGCTGTTGCCAATCTGGTGGTGAATCTATTTATGTATTATGTTTAATATTATGTACTATACTCCTTAAACTCTTTTCTAGGGGGGAGGTCTGACATACGGAGCCCTGTATGTTAATTTAAGAGTTGGAATTAGAGTTGAAGGAGTCAAACTACCCAAACGGCGAAGCAAACAAGCGAGCGAACTAGCAAGTGGGAAACCAGCTCGCCCGCATACTAGCAAACAAGCCTTCACACCTGCGTGCGTCATAGGGGACCCTGCAAACTACTTCGATGACCCGACGCTATGACGTATGATCGACGCCAGGAGCTGTGAATGGACCAGGCACCTGTTATGCAACTCGAGGAGCTATGATTGGAGCGCGCACCATCACTCGCCTCCTGATTCGTTCCTAGACCATCATTGTTTAGTATATAAGACCCGAGTTGTGGGCATTCAAATCAGTCTCATTTGGAGTTGGGGAAGGTGAACTTGCAGCTGGAGGAAGACGGGGTGAAGTATTATAATGGGATTGTGACTGTCAGTCAGATTATATAAATGTGTGTTAAGTGTGTTCGGTGTAAACACTTACGTTATGTTGGTTAGTGAGATATGTGATTGGGAATTAACGTTAACGCTACTATTATGTGCTTAACTATTTGATTGGGAATTAACGTTAACGCTACTATTATGTGCTTAACTATTTGATTGCGAATTAACGTTAACGCTACTATTTATGTACTTAACCTCTGAAGTGCGCACGGGGGTAATTGAAAACCTCCCCCTGTGCTGACGTATTTGAGGTTTTTCGTCACTAAAATATTCATTGTACCATTAATAGCATTAATAATTATCCATATGCGCCTATTATGGGTTGATTATAAAGGTATTAACCTGAAACAACAATAAAACGAGTGAAAACAGCGTTTGGATGGTCAAAATCGGAGATATAGCCCGCGAGTTGTATAATGTATGGGTGAGGCAAGCTACCTTCCCGCCAATTTTCCCCAAGGCCACTGCGACGCAGTCGATCGATACTCTCTCTCTCTCTCTTGCACTCGATGGCCATCAGTGATGACAACACCCTGCTTGCAACTCGCTAATGTTAGCATGAAAATATACCTCAGAATAAGGGAATAATAGGGAAAATAGGTGATAACTGAGGGATAGGAGGAAAGTGGGGAAGGAGGGGAGGTAGAGGACTGAGATTTTGCATGGCCCAGGGGACAAATAAAAAAAAAAAAATAAAAAAAAAAAAATAAAAAAAAAAATAAAATTTTCGATGTCAAAAGTTGATTTTTTATTTTACTTACTCCAGAGAGTCTTCCCGCAGTCCGCCGGGGGAACTCTTAAGAGTCTTCCCGCAGCTCCCGGGTTAACTATTTGATTGGGAATTAACGTTAACGCTATTATTATGTACTTAACTATTTTAGTTGACTAACTTGTGGACTAAAGCAACTCTTTAAGTAATTGGGTTATGATGAAAGTAATACTATTGTTTTATATTAATACTTACGAGTTCTTTCATTTTCTTTTAATTAAGCTTACATTGTTTAACGGTGCTTAGTACGGTGATGCTATTGTCTCATATTAGTAATATTGCCTTAGACTAACATGGCTGTGTTAATATTACTTCTAGTGATTTCCTAAGCTGAAGAAAATTCTTTTAGCTTCAAAATATTATTTTTGCTTTTTATATTATTTGAGTGAGACCTGAATCGAATCTATTAAGCGATCCTGTAACTTAATTTACTCATAATCAAACCTCAATGTTACGTGGTTAGGAAATACATTTAACTAATTATTAAATATATATCTAACTTTTTATGTGACTTTGATATTAATCCTGATGATAATAATAATATAATACTATTAACGTAAGACAAGAACCAAGAATAATTACATTAAATATAAATAAAAGGACATATAAGAAAACTATCTATTCATTTCAAAAAGGGTAAGAGACAGAAATATTCTTACTTTAATATTTATCTTTCAAGACTTTTTATAGAATTAATAGTCCTTCTTTAGATATAACTTCTTCGGTTCATAACCATAGCCTACTAAGCTTCGGTTAAATAATAATTCTTTATAAATACTACATGATTTTAATTAGTTTCAGTATTTTTCATAATTAAAAGAGTATCAGTCAATAAAGGATACTAAGTCCTAAGATCCAAAAGGAAAGGAAGCAACAACAGGAAATAATTTTATTAGATTTTACTTTTGTTTTGCCTTCAGCTGACTGATACCTAAATATATATCTCTGTGCTATCTAGATTCATCAAGTTAACCACTTGAGGATCAAGATACGTAACAATATATATGATAGGGCCTACAATCAAACTGTGCAAGGTAGTTCTCTGTGTATTGAACCACAAT
>JBAKBP010016483.1:0-51725 GCA_037953745.1 Lithodes maja | reverse complement strand
GGTACAATGAAAACTGGGATATTTGTCAAGAGGACAGATGAATACTCAGGAGGGGCTCTTCCTCTATCTCTCTCTCTCTAATACTCAGGAGGGCTCTTCCTCTATCTCTCTCTCTAATACTCAGGAGGGGCTCTTCCTCTATCTCTCTCTCTCTAATACTCAGGAGGGCTCTTCCTATCTCTCTCTCTAATACTCAGAGGGCTCTTCTCTATCTCTCTCTCTCTAATACTCAGGAGGGGCTCTTCCTCTATCTCTCTAATACTCAGGAGGGCTCTTCCTCTCTCTCTCTCTCTCTCTAATACTCAGGAGGGGCTCTCCTCTCTCTCTCTCTCTCTCTAATACTCAGGAGGGGCTCTTCGTCTCTCTCTCTCTCTCTCTAATACTCAGGAGGGCTCTTCCTCTATCTCTCTCTCTCTAATCCCAGATATTCATTCCTGTCGTCTTTCTTCAAATGTTCTTTCTACCACACCCTCCTTCCCCCACACGCTCCTCATCTCCTCCTCCACACGCTCCTTCTCTTACAAGCTCATTCTCCTCCTCCTCCCCATACAAGTTCCTCCTCCTCCTCCTCCCACAAGCTCCTTCTCTTTTTCCTACAAGCTCCTTCTCCTCCCACAAGCTCCTCCTCCTCCTACAAGCTCCTCCTTCTCCCACAAGCTCCTTCTCTTTCTCCTACAAGCTCCTCCTCCTCCCACAAGCTCTTTTTCTTTCTCCTACAAGCTCCTTCTCATCCCACAAGCTCCTCCTCATCCTACAAGCTCCTCCTCATCCTACAAGCTCCTCCTCCTCCTACAAGCTCCTCCTTCTCCCACAAGCTCCTTCTCTTCTCCTACAAGCTCCTTCTCCTCCAACAAGCTCCTCCTCCTCCCACAAGCTCTTTTCTTTCTCCTACAAGCTCCTTCTCATCCTACAAGCTCCTCCTCATCCTACAAGCTCCTCCTCATCCTACAAGCTCCTCCTCCTCCTACAAGCTCCTCCTCTTCCTTCCACAAGCTCCTTCTCTTTCTCCTACAAGCTCCTCCTCCTCTTCCTCCTCCTCCCACAAGCTCCTTCTCGTTCTCCTACAAGCTCCTCCTCCTCCCACAAGCTCCTTCTCTTTCTCCTACAAGCTCCTTCTCCTCCCACAAGCTTCTCTCCTCCTCCCACAAGCTCCTCCTCCTACAAGCTCCTTCTCCTCCCACAAGCTCCTCCTCCTCCTACAAGCTCCTTCTCCTCCCACAAGCTCCTTCTCTTTCTCCTACAAGCTCCTCCTCCTCCTCCTCCCACAAGCTCCTTCTCGTTCTCCTACAAGCTCCTTCTCCTCCCACAAGCTCCTTCTCCTCCCACAAGCTCCTCCTCCTCCCACAAGCTCCTTCTCTTTCTCCTACAAGCCCCTTCTCCTCCCACTAGCTCCTCCTCCTCCCACTAGCTCCTCCTCCTCCCACAAGCTCCTCCAAGCTCCTTCTCCTCCCACAAGCTCCTCCTCCTCCTACAAGCTCCTTCTCCTCCTCCTCCCACAAGCTCCTTCTCCTCCCACAAGCTCCTCCTCCTCCTACAAGCTCCTTCTCCTCCCACAAGCTCCTCCTCCTCCCACAAGCTCCTTCTCCTCCCACAAGCTCCTTCTCCTCCCACAAGCTCATTTCCCATCCTCATCCCCCTCCAGCAAGTCCAAGTCCCCTCCTCCTCCTCCCTCTCTCAACCCCCCCCCTTCCAATATTGTCCTATTTGTCTCTTCCTCTTCTTCCTCCTCCACTTAGACTTCTCCCTTTCTAGTTTCCGTTTCCTTTGCCTCTCCACTTTCTATTCCATCCTAACCCCTCTATGTACTCCTTTCCTACTTTGCACACGACCCCCATCTCTTTTTTCTTGGCCACCACAGGGTACAGGGTTGACGAAAATCCCCAACAATGCTTTTCGTTTCACTTTTTTTGCCACAGTATAGGATTGTCTGACAGTTTTGTGTTATATATTATTCAGTTACAAAACCTTTTTATAACCTCATATTCTAACTCCCTTCATCAGATTATTCCATGCTCATTTTACTTTATCTATTTCCATACAATTGTGTTCAATTTAGAAATGATATGTCAATAATGATATGGCTAATTGAGATTTGTAGAGGTTCGTCCTAAGCTAAGTAAAATCATCTGGGAGGAGTATTGTGAAGGTAAATAAATAATTGCGTGCTTAACTGTGTAAGAACTATAATGCAAATCTTCCTAATGTTCCAAATTTGTTGTGGTATACTTTCATTGTTTTCAAGCTTGGTGGTCACTTTGTTGTGGTATACTTTCATTGTTTTCAAGCTTGGTGGTCACTTTGTTGTGGTATACTTTCATTGTTTTCAAGCTTGGTGGTCACTTTGTTGTATACTTTCATTGTTTTCAAGCTTGGTGGTCACTTTGTTGTGGTATACTTTCATTGTTTTCAAGCTTGGTGGTCACTTTGTTGTGGTATACTTTCATTGTTTTCAAGCTTGGTGGTCACTTTGTTGTGGTATACTTTCATTGTTTTCAAGCTTGGTGGTCACTTTGTTGTGGTATACTTTCATTGTTTTCAAGCTTGGTGGTCACTTTGTTGTGGTATACTTTCATTGTTTTCAAGCTTGGTGGTCACTTTGTTGTGGTATACTTTCATTGTTTTCAAGCTTGGTGGTCACTTTGTTGTGGTATACTTTCATTGTTTTCAAGCTTGGTGGTGTTGTGGTATACTTTCATTGTTTTCAAGCTTGGTGGTCACTTTGTTGTGGTATACTTTCATTGTTTTCAAGCTTGGTGGTCACTTTGTTGTGGTATACTTTCATTGTTTTCAAGCTTGGTGGTCACTTTGTTGTGGTATACTTTCATTGTTTTCAAGCTTGGTGGTCACTTTGTTGTGGTATACTTTCATTGTTTTCAAGCTTGGTGGTCACTTTGTTGTGGTATACTTTCATTGTTTTCAAGCTTGGTGGTCACTTTGTTGTGGTATACTTTCATTGTTTTCAAGCTTGGTGGTCACTTTTCCCACAGGTTATTTTTATTTTTACAACTCTTACGGCAGGTCTTAAAATCGCCAAGCTAATGGGGCGAATGTCTAAAAAATTCAAAACTAACGGGGTTAAACATGAGGCAGAAGGGGGTCCAGAAACCACAACGATGGTGAACCTAAAATAGTTCAACCAAATACTGTACATGGAACTAATGACAGGGAATAAACCAACCCTGCCAACGAGGAGAGTTGTGTAGTAGATTAACCCCTTCTATACCGGTGACGTCTTTTTCAACATATTCTGGCTACTTTTGGACGATTTTATCCAGTTTAAAAAGAGCCTCTAGCAATAAACAGGCTTCGAACTATCTCACTTAACACTTATTACTACCAGAGATCCTTCCTAAACTGTCTCACTTAACACTTATTACTACCAGAGATCCTTCCTAAACTGTCTCACTTAACACTTATTACTACCAGAGATCCTTCCTAAACTGTCTCACTTAACACTTATTACTACCAGAGATCCTTCCTAAACTGTCTCACTTAACACTTATTACTACCAGAGATCCTTCCTAAACTGCATAAAATCGTTTAAATATCGCTAAAGTGAAATTGAAAAGACGTCACCGGTACTGAACGGGCTAATACCATTAGTCGCAATATACAAGGGCCTTATTACCTCTATTATCACCTCTATTATTACCTCTATTATCACCTCTATTATTACTTCTATTATGACCTCTATTATTACCTCTATTATTACCTCTATTACCTCTATTATCACCTCTATTATTACCTCTATTATCACCTCTATTATTACCTCTATTACCTCTATTTGTTCCCGTGGCTGGAGTCCACGGGGTAAATATTTATTGGTACTTGAGCTACAGGGACGGTCCTCACTGGGGTTATTGCTATAGTTTATTTTGGCTATCATTAGACGCTTTTATGCAGCTTAAGGAGCATCTGTGGGTATTAAAAGGGTAAATACTATCTCAATCAACCCTTTGACTTCCATATATCATTACTAATCTGAATAAAATCGTCTAATAGTAGCCAGAAACAGAAGAGAAACGCGTAGTGGAGCTTGAAAGGGTTAAGGGGGTAGTGGCTGTTTTTGGGGGGCTATTAATTCATGTATTCACATATATTTTAGTTTCCTCGCTACACCTCCCTCAAACTTAGAAAAACACCCCCTAGACCCCCCTCAAGATAAATGTGTACATTTTCCTCTTAAAAATTACAGGCTCGCCATCGCTCGCTAGGAAAAAATCGACACCTAAACGGCACAATAGGTCTTAAAATTGACAACGAAATGGAGCTAAAGGTATTAAAACCGCCACACTAATGGGCCGAACGTCTTAAAATGTCAAAACTAATGGGGCTAAACACGAGGGAGAAAGGGGTTACAAAACAACAAAAACAAAACACTCTCTCTCCTTAACGGGGAAGTTAAGACAATAAACTTTAATGAACGGGGAGGTGGTGAAGGGGGGGTGGGGTGGGGGGGGGGTTCTTTACACGCGCACACACACTTACTTGTTATCTCTCACACACACACTCTCTCCCTGTATGAGAGTGTGTGTGTGTGTGTGTGTGTGTGTGTGTGTGTGTGTGTGTGTGTGTGTGTGTGAGTTGTCTTGGTATCTCCCTCCCTTTGTTTATCCACCCACAGGGGGGAGGTAGTCGCTTTTTCTAGACTTCCTTCTCCTTCATGTTAACCCCATTATTTTGGGATTTTAAGACGTTCGTTCCATTAGTTTGGTGATTTTAATACCTTTCACCTTATTTCTTTGTCAATATTAGGGCCTTTCGTGCCATTTAGGTGTGGACTTTTCCTGGCGAGCGAATGCGTGCTTGTAATTTTAGCAGGATTTGTTTACTACCGAAAACGTAAATATGTATCTTGAGAGGGGTCAACGGGGTGGAGTTTGTTTTTGTTTTTTTTAAGCTTGATGGTGGTCTAGCGAGGAAACTAAAACATAAATATATATAAATAAATATTTAGACCAAACTATAAACCACTACCCCCTTAATAAAGATACAAGGGACCCAGCCTGTGTTTCCCCGAGTTGGATAAATATTCATTGGTACTCGGGCCGCAGCGACAGTCCTCACAGGGATTACGGGGGCCTACCTCTTAATTAACATGGGGAGGGGAAGGGGGAGGAAGAAGGGAGGGGAGGTTACTTCACTGCTCTCTTTCTCTCTCTCTCTCTCTCCTTCTCTTTCTCTCTCTATCTCTCCTTCTCTTTCTCTCTCCTTCTCTTTCTCTCCTTCTCTTTCTCTCTCTCTCTCCTTCTCTTTCTCTCTCCTTCTCTTTCTCTCTCTCTCTGCTTCTCCTTCTCTTTCTCCCTCTCTCCTTCTCTCTCTCTCTCTCGCTCTCTCAATTTGTATTCCTATCTGCCCATGTCAATCTTGTCTCGTATTTCGTCTTTTCTCCTCCCTTATCTTTTCTCTTTCCCTTTCCCTCTCTCATCCCCTCGGTTCTCTTGTCTTCTCATATTTTCTCTTCTCCCCTCTCTCTTACTTCTTCTCCCCTCCCTCCTTTCCTCTCCCTTCCCTCATCGACAACATAACAAAGTCCCGGTTCAGTCGTGTTGAAATCAATCTCCCATCCCCAACACTTAAGGGGGCCCACCTCGCTTTTTTTTTCTCTTTCTCTCCCTCTCTCTTTGGCTTGTATCCATTCGGCCCCATTCAGCATACTGTTGTAAGACTTTTACCCCCATCCAGGTGTCAATATTTTCCTGGCGAGCGGTAGCGAACCAGCATATATGTATTTTTGTTTTGACAGCAAGCTAAATTTGTAAATTTTTCGATAGAAAAATGTCTCCGGCGAAGCCGGATATCTCCATACAATGCTGGCTCGCTATCGCTCGCCAGGAAGAAATCAACACCTGGTTGGGGATGAACGTCTTACAACAGTTGGCTGAATGGGGCCGAATGGGTACAAGCCAGAGAAAGAGAGAAAAGGAGAGAAAGATAAAAAAAGCAGGTGACCACCCTTAAGTCGGTCCAGCTTGTCCGCAAAGGCCCTTATTAAATTAAGCCGGTATCACACGAGCGCTTTTTCCCTCAATATTTATCCTCAACATTGGTCTGGCAGCTTATGAGGTCGACATTTACAATATTTCGGTTACCTAAATTCATCTACCAACAGTCTAGTTTCCAATACCAGTGCAACATAGTCCAGAAATGTTGCCAGCAAAAGTTGATCATCGAATGTTGACTATAAAAACTCTCGTGTGATACCAGCTTTATACAGTGACGGAGCGCTTGTTTCGGTATTATAAAAGAATGAAGTCCACTGTAATTAATTAAGGGTTGCGTACTAAAGATCGAATTCCCTTATACTCAATCACTGAAAGCTGGTCGAATCTTTCCTTTGGTTTTCAAGGGCTGTGTAGCTTGATTTCCAACAAACCCATCTACAACCTATGAAGTAACGTCAGGCTTATCCGTGTTAGCATCCATCACCCAGCCCCAACGCTCGATCACTCCCGCTTGTCCACGAATACCTTAAGGGGGGTCACCGGCTTTTTTTGTTCTCTTTCTCTCCCTCTCTCTTTGGCTTGTATTCATTCAGCCAACTGTTTTGAGACGTTTATCCCCATCCAGGTGTCGATTTTTGCTTGGCGAGCGATAGCGAGTCAGCATTGTATGGAGACATCCGGCTTCGCCGGACAAATTTTCTATCGACAAATGTACAAATTTAGCTTGCTGTCAAAACAAATATATATATATATATATATGCTGGCCTGCTACCGCTCGCTAGGAAAATATTGACACCTGAATGGGGGTAAACGTCTTAAAACAGTTGGCTGAATGGGTCCGAATGGATACAAGCCAAAGAAAGAGGGAGAGAAAGAGAAAATAAGCGAGGTGGGCTCCCTTAACACAATGATAGAGCGCTGGTCTTGATTTGTACGAGAGAGAGAAGACGGGGAAGATGGTGACTATACTCTGTTTATTTCCAGCTGATGGCAAATTGAATACTTTAGCTGCCGATTTCTCGATACTTAATGATAAAATATGAAACTACTATGTCTCTGTATCATCGTATTGCCAAGTTTTCACAATCAGCAACACATTTCGCGACAAAAAGTTCGTAATAGCCAAGTAATTAAGATGAATATGTGGCAATTTATCATCAGCTGGAGAAGAAAACCGACTATAGTGGAAGTATCAAGTATTTTCTTAGGTTTCAAAGAGCTGCATAGGACTATTTCCTATAAACTCAGTCACTGTAAACATTTATTAAGTAGACGTATATCATTTGTCTTCGGATTGTTTAGGTGTATAGTTCTATCTCGAATAAACACAGTCATGGAAAGCTGGGACTATGTAGAAATACGGACTACTATGTGTAGTTGTTATAGGTCATTATACAACCCCCCCCCCCCCCTAAAATTATCAGGGCACGGTGAGGGGGGTTCATACTTTCCACAAATATAAGCACACACGTACATATTTTCTCTCTCTGTATTTTGGCTACTCTTTGTCAATGTTTATCTGCCTATCTCTCTCTCTTGTCTCGTGTTGTATTGTCTCTTGTCGTCTTTTCTCTTATATTGTATCTTATTGTTTCTCTTCTATCGTCTCTTCCTTTCCTTTTCCTCTCTCTTCCCCTTCTGTCCTTATTTCTTATATTTTTTCTCTTTTGCTCTCTCTCGTATTTCTTCCTCCCTCTCTCCTTTCCTCTCCCTTCCTTCATCTACAACATGGATGAAAGTCCAGGCCTATTCCTGTTACCATCAATTTCCCTTCCTCAATACTTGGTCAGTCCTGCTTTTCCACTAACACACTATACAGTATACATGTAGAGTAAAATTAATGTATTTGCTTTTTGAGGGTTGTCTTCTGAAATTCGAGTTCCCATACAATCAATCACTGAGAGTTGGTCAAATATTTTCTCCGGGTTTCAAAGGCTGTGTAGGTTGATTTCCAACAACCCCATCTACATCTTGTGAGGAAAGGCTAGGGTAATCCGTGTTACCATCCATCACCCAGCCCCAACGCTCGATCACTCCTGCTTGTCCACGAACACCCTGACACTGTGATGGAGCGCTTGTCTCGATAAGTAGGAGAGAGAAGACGGGGAAGCTGGTGACTAGTAGAAGTATCGAAACTTGTCTTTGATTTTAATGAGATTGCAGGACTATTTCCTAAAAACTCAGTCTATGGAAGTAAGTATTGAATACAAATATATATATTTTTCCTTCGGATTGCAAGAGCTGTGTAGTTCTATTTCGAATAAATCCAGTCGCAAAATACTGGGACGATGTAGGAGTACTGACAAAAATTGGTAGTTGTTGTAGGTAACTATGCTGTGCATTTCCATAATTGAATTCTCAAGAGCTGTATTAAACTATTATACGATTGCCAATAGATATAGCCACGGGGAGCTTGTAAAAAAAAAAAAAATATATATATATACCGGTATATATATATATATATACATTCAATACTTAAGTTCTATTCTATTATCCCAGTACGAAAATGCCATATGTAAAGATAGAAAGGGAAACAATAGTGTGTCGGGAAAACTGCAGGAAATATATAAAAGACGACAGAAGGAATGACTAAAATGGAAAAACTTGGTAACTGAGGATGAAAGAGGAAAACAATGTGAGTATGACATGTGGACAGTTGTGAAAGGCAGGGGAGGGGGTGGGATATCACAAGAAAAATAAAATATAAATGGGATAGAAAAAAGGTTTCGATACTTCTGCCCTCTCTGGGCCTAACACTTTCAGTACGGGTGACGTTTTTTCATTATTATATTCTGGCTGTTAATGGATGATTTTATTCAGGACCTCTAGCAATAAGAAAATGACTATCCCAATTAACCATCTTAGTGGTGATGGGCTGGTCTATCGGAGTGAGAGCTGAGCGATCTCTGCCATACCCATAGCTTACTCTGACTGTTCCTTTTACTTTTATATTTTCTAGATCTCAAGTGACGGCGTCTCTTCCGTGGATTGACCTCCCTACTACCAACCTAGAGGTTGGCAGATTGGGAGCCAAAGCGTCACATTTTTCCTTTGCCCCTCAACTTTCCCTTCATAATTGCTGAGGGGCACAGGGCCTTGGGTGGGGATTTGGTTTCCCGGCGTTTCCGCACCCTCCTCAGCTCCCCGCCTTAGAGTGGCTTCGGTCACCTGGGCTTTATTAGTGGTAAGCAGGGAGCGTTTTGTGGGGGCGCTCGGTAATGGACTTGGCCTTGCTCGGGACTTTGGGGCTGCTCGGCCAGACAGTCTGGGGAACAGCAACAACAACAACAACCATCTTAGCTACAATCGATCCTTTCTAATTGTCTAAATATAGCTAGAATGAAATATACCATGTCACCCGCAATGAAAGGGTTAATATTAAGAAGGGGTATAGGCCAGATAGTGTTCCTACTCTTGTACTCAAAAATTGTTCTTCAGTGCTGACTCCCTAAAACTCAACAAACCCTTCCGTCTCTGTTTTTCCTCTCACGTCTTCCATTCTTGCTGGAAGTTTGCTCTCATTCAATCTGTTCCAAAGAAGGGTGACTGTACTCAACCCTCAAACTATCGTCACTTTCAACTTTATGGGAGACACTTATTACAGGCAGCTTTGCTTTTTGTCTCCTTCATTCACATAGAAAACAAATATGTGGAGAGAGAGAGAGAGCGAGGGAGAGA
This sequence comes from Lithodes maja, assembly GCA_037953745.1. Classification (NCBI taxonomy): domain Eukaryota; kingdom Metazoa; phylum Arthropoda; class Malacostraca; order Decapoda; family Lithodidae; genus Lithodes; species Lithodes maja. Next base: position 42,102 of record JBAKBP010016483.1, on the reverse strand, counting down.
GAATAGTTTGGTAAAAGTGTGTCTACATTTTCGGCAGAAGCAAATGGGCCAGATCGTTCCGGCGGCGTTGTGTACGGAATAAAACCAACACACAAGTATCGAATGCCCTAATAGCTCAACTCCACTTCAAAATCGGCTTCGACGGAGGAAAAGTGAACCATATGGGTGTGTGTGTATGTGTGTGTGTCAGGGAATATAGTCCAGATAGAAATAACAACGGAGTATAGGCCTAACTGAGAAAGGGGGAGGAGGGTGTAAAGTATAAGTGTCCCAAGCAGATATTAAAAACATGTAGAAAACTTAAACGTGCTCACTACAGTAGGTATTATTTGGATACGCACACACGCATATTTCGTAAATCCATCACAGAGAGAGCGCTTCCACCTGTATGTCAACGTTTCCAACCGCTTGTTTTACCATCTAACTGTCGCCTCTTTTTTGAGAGCCTGCTCGCTTTTGCGTTTGTTTGCATTACATTTTTCCAGTTAATTATTTAGACATTCCATTTATCTACGTTGTTAAATATTTATTAGTTCACCTAAGTCAATATATAATATATTCCGTATTTGCGTCGCAGTTATCTCATTACTTGTATTGGACACCAACTCTCTCTCTCTCTCTCTCTCAGCATACTGTAAGTAAAGAATAGCGTCAGGACTTTTCGAGAACTCCAGTCCCTTGTTGTTACATGTATGTGGTAACCCAGGTTAGAATCCCGGGTGGAGCACATGCTTTCATTAATTTCATTCGGTGGTGTTTGGTGTTGCGAGTGACATTTATTTAATAGATTATTCATAATAGCCTACTAATGGGGCTGAATGTAATAACATAGACTGATATGTTAGGTTTGGTTGACTATACTCAGTTTCATGTCAGCAGCTAATGTCTCGATACTTAACGGAAAAATATGAACCCACTATGTCTCTGCATCATATTAAGACCAAGTTTATATAATTAGCACCATATTTCACTACACAATCTTAAAAATAACTGAGAAATGTTGATGGGAACTTTGTAATTTACCGTCAGTTGAAAAGAAACAGGGTTATAGTATATGTAGGCCTATTTGTTATTCTCAAGAAGGGTGGAGACTGGGTAGCGTGAAGGGTTCCAAGAACCACATAGCGTCTTCGGCTAAGCCCCGCCCACCACCTGCTACCCCTGTCTTTCCGCCTCGGGCTGTCACGTAGTCCGCACGTCTCCTTTTCTCTGTGCGTGTTCTCGTGGTCTTTGTTTCGGCGATCTGCTGTGTTCATCAGTGGTTCGTGTGGTAATGCTGATTATCTGGACTCCTGGAGTATCAAGGACGATGGAGAAGGGACTTGAAGGACGATGGAGCCTGAAATCACTGCCAAGGACAAGGTAAATAATGCTCGGAGGAATCGTGTTGCTCACCATTTTGATTAGCATCATCTACATTTATCTCGCGCCATGTTGACTTTCTTTAGTTACCATCAGTATTAAGGTAATTTTCATTGATATTCGAATTCCAATTACAATATGACTACACATGCCTTCCCATAATTGTGCAGGCCTTCCCATAACTGTGCAGGCCTTCCCATGTCTGCAGGCCTTCCCATTACTGCGTAGGCCTTCCCATGGCTGCGCAGGCCTTCCCATGGCTGCGCAGGCCTTCCCATGGCTGCGCAGGCCTTCCCATGGCTGCGCAGGCCTTCCCATGGCTGCGCAGGCCTTCCCATGGCTGCGCAGGCTTTCCCATGACTATGCAGGCCTTCCTATGACTAAAGCGGGTATCACACGAACACTAATCCGACCAACCAATTGACCAATCAACGTGCATCGGGACGATCGACGTTGGTAATAATTAGCACACGGCATCATAGTATCACCAATCAACTGCAAACGACACAGCATTCTCCTAGCTTCAAACCTGCTTGAAACACACAATACTTTTTTATGTAATTGTAATAACGATACATAATCATATCTAAATGGAAATATAAAGGAAATGTAAAATGTAAATGCTAAATACGGGAGGTAATTAGTATTCAGAGTTCCATATGTACTGCATGTTATAAGGTGTGTGCATAATTCAATAGTCAAGGCCGTGGATGAGTAAACTGGTTTATTAGAATGACCACCTAACACTATTTACCAATACATTTATAACTATGACATTACAAAACAGAGTTCTCGGCGACGTAGACATGCTTTCTTTTGTGAGAGGCTCGCATAGCCTACTCATGGAGTTTAACTGATCGCGCAACTATATTATTATGCCTAACTATAGTATTCTACAATAATAATTTTATTACTGGTCGATCAAGAGCGTATTATGGTTAATAGGTCTACCAGAGAGACTAGGCCTATATGAAAACAAATGCTGATAGCTTAAAGGCAGGGAATAATAATAATAATGCGAATTAGTCACTCCTTACATAGGGAATGCCAGCTTATAATAAATATAGGCCTATCAATGCCTTAGAATTATTATGTACGGTAATATACGGTATATTGTAAATATATATAAGACAGCCTAACAATTACTCGGTTCTGTCTACATAAATGCATATATGAACTATGAAAGACTATGGTTGCGATGAAATGCTTGGTAGACTACTAATTGCACATTATAATATTATAATAATATACATATTCATCTTATCTAGAATAATTTGTACCCAATGTTAGCCTATAATTATATAATATCTATGTGCGGTTTAGTGTCTTAATAGCCATCACATTAAAAAACAAACTAACCTAGAGAAACCTATCCCAGTTTATGGTAGGCCTAATCTATCCTGTAACGTACAGTATAAAATTACTAGTACAACGTAGGCCTACCCTATTTAAGTCAAAAGAATGTATGTATAAACATGAATGCACTAATAAAACTGTCATAATTATGATACATTTAAATGAATCTGCGAAAACCATTGGCCAAGTCGCCAACCTGTAGCCAAATAAATCGGTTAGCATTGGTATTTACCGATATATTATGCTATGCTAAGCAATTCAGTATTCTTTTTAACGAAATAATGCCTAGTCAGTCGAAGTACACAGCGTAAATAAATATATCTAGCCTAGTACGAACGTTCGGGAAAAGATGATTAGGCTAAACTCGTCACGTCACGAAAGACGGCACACATTGCCAGCAATGTCGGGGTATAGCCTATTGTCTTATAATTTTATTTTTTATTTGTGACCTTGGAGACATGTTATGGTGATATATAGTGATATTATATCTGCAGCAGATGTCGTTAATTGACTTCCTATAGCCTACAGTATTTTCATACAGAATGCACTGCTTGTCATTAGGCTATAGCCTACTACATGCAGCCTCTCTAGGCTTCACTCACTGCATTTATTTTACACAATACCAGCAGATTAATTTAAATGTATCATAATTATGGCAGTGTTATATGAGCTAATTCATTATTATACATGCTGTACATTCGTTTGACTTAAATAATGTACGTTGTAATAGTAATTATATACTGTACGTTACAGGATAGATTACCATAAACTGGGATAAGTTTCTCTAGGTTAGTTTGTATTTAATGTAATAGAAATTAAGAAACTAAAACCCACATAGATATATAATTATAGTATTAGGTACAAATTATTCTAGATAAGATGAATATGCGTAGCGTTATTCTATTAAAATGTGCAATTAGCATTTCATCGCCGAATGTAGACTGTAACCACCATCTTGTATAGTTCATATATACATTTGTTATGTAGACAGAACTGAGTAATTGTTTAGGCTATGTCTTATGTATGTTTACAATATACCATATATTACATAATAATCATAAGACATTGACGTGTTATAAGCTGGCATTCCCTATGTAAGGAGTGACTAATATCGCATTATTCTTCCCTGCCTTAGTTATCAGCATGTGTGTTTGCATGTAGTCCCTCTGGTAGACTTATTAACCATAATACGCTCTTGATCGACCAGTAGTAAAAAGATTATTATAAAATAATATAGTTAGGCAGGGTTTTTGCGCGATGAAGCAGGCCTTCCCATGACTGCAGGCCTTCCCATGACTGGGTTGGTCACGTGTATACATGTGTTATTAACGTTGTTGCTAAGGTGGGGTGGGGGTACTATATTGATTTCCGACATCGATGAATGGAAACTCATGATGGTTGTTATTCTGGATTTACTATATGTATGTGTGCTAAATCAGAGTCCCAAGGTAACGGAAGCTGTTTCGGGACATCATTGCGTTCCCTCCCTGCTCACGTAACCCATCCTCGCAACCCGCCACCCTGTCCTATCCCAACCTACCACCCTACCCTATCCCTACCCACCACCACTCCTTCCCTATCCCTACCCACCACCACTCCTTCCCACCCTATCACCACGTGGGACCCCGCCACCCTGTCCTATCCCAACCCACCACCCTACCCTATCCACCACCACTCCTTCCCACCCTATCACCACGTGGGACTTGGGTTCTAGAAAAGGGGCTCCAGTCCTGACGTTATTTTTGACTTAAGTGTGCTGGCTTAATAATCCAGAAGGGTTGATAGCCTCTGAAATCTTATTTTAACTAACCAACTACCACCACCATACCCCGATACCCGTCACTCCTCCCCAACAAACCCCGCTATTCCTCGCCCGCCACCAGATCATTGGACAGGCCCTCATAGACGACACGACCGCCGGAATCGGGAGCGAATTATACAGTACTGTGTGTGGGGTTCTCTTCCGACCAAAAGTGGGCGGAGTCAGTGGGTCTCTCTGGCCCGCTCACAACCTGCCACTGCCTGGCTCCTGGCTTCCGTTTCAGTCACTTTCAGGTCAGGCGCCCGAAAGTCTAGATGTCTATGGCGTTATCGTACGATGTACTTCAGTTCCATAGCAACATTCAGTGAGTGAATATGACGTCCACAGATAAGGAGTTTTATATAATATATATATATATATATATATATATACTGTATATTAGGGTGGTCCTTAACTATACATGATTTTTTTTTTTTTTAAATGTTAAGCTCTCACCCTGCCAAAGTGTTCCATTGGTCCCAAATACACCCCAGCCAAAAAAGAAATGAAATCCATTAACATTTAGGGGTTTCCCAGGGGGGTCAAAGATTCCCCCCTTGTGCATATACCGGGCAATATACAGAAATTTACAATAAATGTCGGGAATCACTACAGCTAGCATTCCAGGTCCCCCCACGACAAGTTTGTGGGTATTAGCTGCTCTAAGGCAGGGGTATCATGGTCGCTAGCCACTCATTGTTGCCTGGTCGCTGTCAGGGTAGATTTCTTGGAGTCTGGAAACATCTTTCGGTGTTCTCCGACAACTTGAAGAAGGAACTGGAGTTGCTCTTCCCCTTTCGTTAGCAATCCGCTAAAGTCCTGGACGAGAGCCACTCCACGTTCGGCATGGTCATTGACGACCTTCAGTGCTCCGACGATGGCCTTTGCTGTCTTGAAGTCCTCAAGATCTTCCCAAGATGCTGGGTTTGCCTCCAAGAAACTTGTCGAAAGACCCAGGCGAGTGAAGAGGAGCAAGGAGTTCATGGAGGCGAAGTCGTCCAGAGTCTTATTTCGGATTTCTTGCAGATCGACGACTGCTCTCTTGGGTGGATTTTCAAGCCCTTCTTCTTCGCTCATCTTCTGTACAATCCTTCTCTTCACATCAAGCGGAACGGTGGCATCAAAAACAGAGAGTCCGATCAGTTCCTCTGAGAGGTACCAAAGATGAGATGCCAGTTTCTTGCTGGCGGCCTTAGACACTTGGCTGTCACACTCTTCAAATGCAGTAAGTTGTTGCAATAGTGCCAAGTCAGAAGCAGGAGCTGAAACTCCATCTGTTGCAGTTGTCCATGCCTTCAGATAGAATTTGACGATGAACACAAGGACTCTTTCCAAGCCATGTGATTCTTTTTTTGACAATTTGAATTGGCCAGAGAACATCCACACTTTCAAAGAGTAGATTACTTTTGACATCCATCTTGCATGATGCATTGGTCCTGGAGACTTGAAAGATATTCCTCCTTCTGGAATACCACCCAAAAAAATGACACACAGCTCTAGAAATTCGCGGTAATCATCTCTGGGTTGCTTTTCTTGGAGCTGCTTCTTGGCAAACTTCAAGATATCGTCTCTGTCGGGTTCGAACAAAGCAAAGTTCGCCATTTTCTCTGCTGTTTGGTAAGATGACTGGTCCATTAACGACCACTTCTGACCAAATCTTTTGAAGAGGAGAACTACTGGACCGGAAGTTGACACCATGCAGGTGCTGAAGACAGCCCCCACAAGCAATTCCAAGACGTGGTGACGGCAAGCTAGGAATAGAAGCTCTCTTCCCAACTTCTGCTGGATGAGGGTGCACGCTCCAGAGATGTGGCCAGTGTTCGAAGATGTTGTGTCGAAGGACATAGCTGCAACACGATCAGTTATATCCCATTCCTGCAGTGCGTTTACCACAGCATCGGCCTGAGCTGCCCCAGTGCCACTTCCCAACTTTGGAACTGCAAGAAGCTGGTCGACTCCAAGCCCAGAAACCAACACTGGCAATCGGTCCACTTGCTCTTTGCCAGTTAAAGCTGGGATTAATTTTCCATCCCAGTGGACAGTCAGGCTGACAGTGGGATCAAATTTATCCTGAACGGAGCGGGCAAAGTTCATCCTGTGGGATTCTCGGTGGCGGTGAATGGAAGAACGATTTATGTTGAGCTCTTCCACGTTGTGCCCCAAGCTCTTTGCTGCTTCGGCGAGTACGAAGGCAGCTTTTCTGTCGGACAACTTCGTTCTGTCCAAAGCAGCTGCCAGCGATGGCGTCACAATGTTCATCTTCACTCGCTTTGGAGGAGGTGGGGTGGCAAACACTGCTTCAGTTTCATCAGGTTGATCATCACTGCTGGATTCGCTGGAAGACGATGAACTTGCAAGCACTGCCACACTTGAAGAAGGTCCGGGCTCTTCGTTTGCCTGATCTCGTCTTCGTTTCTGGCTTTGCACTCTCTGTCTTGCTCTTTCTTCCTTAGCTGCTAGAACCAAAATCTAGCCCTGCCATTGTTCCTCTTCTTCCCTTTTCCCGTTGGGCAATCAGAAACTGTCGATCTTCTTCAACGGTGATTCTTGTCATTGCTTCAGCATGAGCAATGTCAAAGAGGTCGTCGAACTTCTCGCGAAATTTGTCTTCATTCGTTCTTTGTGTATCTGTCTTGCGGTCTTTGTGCTTTTTTAAACACTTATATTCCGCAAATAGGGATTCCATCTTCTTGATGGCGTGCTGTTGCGGTTTTGTCGGTATTCTTGCTCTTTCCCAGAATTGGACAACCTCGCGAATTACCGCTGTCGACGCTTCTCTAACTGTTTTCTTTTCCTTCACATGAATGTACAGGAACCTCCCAACCGCTTGCTTATTTGAAGGCAGCTTGTTTCCAGCCAGTTTGTCTGAAGGTCCAAGCAAGTAAACATCTTTTTCCCTTCTTTCCATTTTGAATGAAACTGAAATGAAACAAATGTTAAATGTTAATTTAGGCCATGCTAATACACAATTTATGCCATGCTAATACACACAACTGAAATGAAACAAATGTTAAATGTTAAGGGGACGTTTCCCAACTTTTTCTTTATTATTGATGTTACAGTTTTAAAATGGTCTTTAGTCTTGAAGATATGGTCTTTGGCTATCCAAAACTGGCTTTGTTTTGTCTGTAGCTCAATTTTTCCCTGAGAAAAATGGGCAAGTAGACATGTAATTAGAGCAAATTATGTTAGCAGGGAGAGTAGCTGGTAGCTGCTGACACAAACACAACCTCGCTCACTCGCTACTACAGTGTAACTGGTGCTCGACTGCTCGTATGTTCATACTCTCGTAAAGTGAACCAGTTGCCACAAGTCGCTAGATACCTTTTGTCTTCCCATTGTAAGCTGCACACAGATAAATTCCGGAAATGTTCGCAAGGGGGGAATCTTTGACCCCCCTGGGAAACCCCTAAATGTTAATGGATTTCATTTCTTTTTTGGCTGGGGTGTTTTTGGGACCAATGGAACACTTTGGCAGGGTGAGAGCTTAACATTAAAAAAAAAAAAAAATTAGGACCACCCTACTGTATATGAATAAACTTAAATGCCAGTTTAGATAATGTACCTTTATATTTATACATCCAGTCAAGGTCTATACAATTCTCCAGACGATTTACATTTATCGAGACAACTTTCACTAATGAAAATGCTCTATCTCTCTCTCTGGCTAACTTACTATCTAGTAATGTCTTATCGTTCTTATGATATTGCATACTGACACTGTTGTACATAACTCACAAGAGAAACAATTTAGTTTTAGCTATTCGCTAATATATTGAATTTAATTTCGATTAAGTGTCCGTAAATATTGTGATACAGTAGTAATTCTGAAGTCTTGTATTAATGTATGCAAATAAATTTGATTGTAAGCTAATGCTTATTTAATTTGTTCATATAATTATTTATGTACAACAGGATGCACATGCACATTCATTAATCATCTGATCTTGGCATTCTACGATTCTTTTAGCCTATGTTTTGGAAAACTATGTCTTAAGCAGTAAGCTACAACTACAACCTACAGCATATTATAGTTTTAGCTTCTAGGTCTGTGTTTAAGGGTTTTAGAGGGAAAAATCAAACTAATGTTAAATTCATATGATAAAAGTTAGCTGTTATCGTTAGCTTCCACCAATTTCTTCAGCAATTTAGCGATTTAGCGTTATCGAAGCTAACGTTTTAAGTTAGCTGATTAGCGGTTATCTCAGCTAAATATTCGGTTAGCTGTGCCCACCACTGCTAACTAGTTAGCTCTACGAAGTCTATAAGGATGATTTATGATTTTACTGGCCTAGATACAAAATGTCTTTCCCTAGTGTATATTTATTATACAGGGTGTTCCAGTAATGCTTTTCATAAATTATATGGTGGACTCATCAGACAAAAATAAGAATACATTACTCTATGAACATGAGGTTGAGTATTTATAATAACGAGTTATTACACGATTTAAGTTAACGATAGATACAATGCCATTCAGTCCAAGGGGTAATGTTGCCATTTTAGTGGATTATATCCATTTGGCCTTCGCTATCGCTTGCTAGCCTCAAGATAGTGAGCACTATCTTGAGGCTAGCAAGCGATAGCGAAGCCAAATGGATATAATCCACTAAAATGGCAACATTACCCCTTGGACTGAATGGCATTATATCTATAGTTAACTTAACCCCTAAAGAGCGGCGCTCGACTTAAGTCATGCACCAATTTGCAGCAAGTTAGGAGCATTATTAAGGCTTTTCTATCTATCTATATCTATCTATCTATCTATCTATCTATCTATCTATCTATCTATCTATATGCTCAGGCCCAATCCCCATTTTGGGGGTAGCCGACTCAAGACAGAGCAAGAACTAGGGAAAACACAAAAACAACATAAAACAAAAAATAAACACAGATAAAAACACAAACTCACACACATCCAGGCTTTTAAAGGGTTAAAATAGAGTGCAAATGGCCGGGAGAGCAGCGGGCCAGACAGCCGACTCCCAGGGCTTACCGCCGCCCATTAACTCATGTTCCCTGTGTTCTCGAGAGGCCAGCAGTGTAGCCAGTAGTGAGCATAGCTGGGAAAAATATACCGATATATGCTAAACTTCCATGTTCGTGGCACCACTACAAGAGAACCACGAGTGCGAGTGCTACATAGCTCGTTCTGGTCTCATTTTGAAGCTTTTAGTGCTAGTTTTTTGCTAAAAAAAAAATTTCTTCATGCAGATGCTTGATTTATCATGCAGGAGGGCCTGAATATGCCCAAATGAGCCCAAAACACCCGCTAGACAAGGGTTAAATCGTGTAATAACTCTGTTATTATAAATACTCAACCTCATGTTCATAGAGTAATGTATTCTTATTTTTGTCTGATGAGTCCACCATATAATTTATGAAAAGCATTACTGGAACACCCTGTATAATAAGATGTCCATCTCATTATTTCATGAGTATAGCAATTTGCTATGGCTTCATCAAAATAGGATACCATTCTAAACTGCAAATCACACTTGCTACAATGAAAGCCGTTGTACAACGACTGCTCCAAGAGCTAAATATAAATCCTCGTTACTGAGTGAAGAGGCCATGTCCACACAGTACTGCGTCTCGACGGAACTAAAGTAGATTGGAATGTGTGTGGGCGACGCTGAAATCGGAGTTAGAACGGAACCTGATCTGTCGGCGGTAGCGTCCATAGACTACATATAACCTAGACACAAAAGCGTGACGTCACACGGTTAGTTTGCCGCGCGTCCTAGGGATTTGGTGGCAGCACTATTGTATTGTACTGTAGCAAAGCACCTCAGGGCTTGTCCTTATTATAGATGGTCTGTGCGCCGCGCGCGCCTGCCAGCTAGCTTGCTGCAGTGTTTCCAAAGTTAAGGGAATATCCGCAAACGAGGGAGCAATAGATTAAAGAGGGAACGTATTTAAGAGTTAATTAATGTTGGTAAAAACACTTGTAAATTATTTAGTATAAATTAGATATATATATATATAAGCAAGATGAAAACATTAAGTATACATATAGGCCTACACTATACAACATAGGCTACTCATATATGATACAAGCTGTAATACCTTCAAGCAACACAATAAGAATTAAATTGTCATTTTGAATATATATTAGTATGTTACATGTTATGTAGATGTTAATTTGTCAAGTAGCACTAAAACTGGACATTTATACTTATGACATCTAGGGATATTTTGTCCCACCATTGACGTTGGCAACTCCCGAATCTCACATCAACAATGGCGGGTGTTGGAGGAGTTTTGCTTGTGTACCTCCTCATAATGACGACAATACACGATGACTGGCGCCTTTACAGTAGCCTCTACTTATGTCTATTTAACTATGTCATGTCTGCAGAGTCTCTGGATAATGTTCAATTGCTTATTAATAGCGTTATTAGTACAAGGTAGGGATTTTACGAATTAATGAGGACCAAGGACAAGGATAGTCAATATAATGTCTTTGTGGGGACCCTCCCCTCCCATTGTCCTTTGTGATCGTGCTACCATCTCTCGAACGCGCGGCTCACTATTTACAGATTTGTGGCGTCTTAGTTCGTGTCTAGGTTATATGTAGGTAGCGTCTATGGGGGCCTTAAGTCATCCCACCACACCCCATCACTCCTCACGACCCCACCCCACCACTCCACCCCACCCCACCCCACTACATCCCTCTCTGTATGCCAGCCACTCCTCCTGATCCCTCCACCACCCAAGCACCCTTCCTCACTCTGCCTCTGCTCAGCCTTCCAAGTTCCAACCATAGAGTAAGAATACCCTAGAGGGGAGTGCTGGGAAAATCAGCCGTGTTAATAGTAGTTGGCCATTATTTACAGATTTGCTGGAACCCTGCACTAGATGGCAGTAGCGCATAGCTCCTCCCTATCGCGGGAAAATACTTCTGTCGTCTGTTTATTGACAGTTCCTTTCCCTTGGCTGCAATGGTGTACAGTAGCCCAACTAAATTTTTCGACAAAATATTAGGTACGTGATACCTGTCTAGTTTGCACTCCCGTCTCAAGCTCGTGTGTGTGGTCGTGTCTAGCAGGGGCCGTGGTGTCTAGGCAGGCGCCACCGCCTGAGCTACCACAAGCAGGGCACACAGACACCGTACTAGCATGCTGGGCGCTACATATGACAATATTGCTATCATTATTTGTTTGTATCATATTAGAAGTCTCAGTCGCTCTCTCTCTTTCTCTCTCTCTCTCTCTCTCTCTCCGTTAAATACAAATATATTACATGCGACAAACTACTTTATAGATCCATTTCTATACATAAGTTAAAATGAATACAATGAGTTGCATAGATTGTATTATATAATCTAGTATACACTTGTTAGTGATTGTTCTAATCAGAACTCCTATTAAACACTATACTTGGTGTTGTTGTTGTTGTTGCTGTTCCCCAGGCTGTCTGGCCGAGCAGCCCCAAGGTCCCGAGCAAGGCCAAGGCCACAACCGAGCGCCCCCACAGGTCCCTCCCAGCTTACCACTAATAATGCCCAGGTGACCGAAGCCACTCAAAGGCGGGGAGCTGAGGAGGGTGCGGAAACGCCCTGGAAACAAAAGCCCCACCCAAGGCCCTGTGCCCCTCAGCAATTATAAAGGGAAAGTTGAGGGGCAAAGGAAAAATGTGAAGCTTTGGCTCCCAATCTGCCAGGGTTGGCAGTAGGGAGGTCAATCCACGGAAAAGATGCCGTCACTTGAGATCTAGAAAATATATAAGTAAAAGGAACAGTCAGAGTAAGCTATGGGTATGGCAGAGAACGCTCAACTCTCATTCTGATAGACTATAGTTACTTGGTGTTGGTGCAGAAAGTATTCGAGAAACGGGTAGTTAATCTCTACATCTATTTCCTGATCTACTCATATTTATGTACCGGTATGTTTTTTTTTTTTTTAAGATGTGCGGTCAGGATTAGCGCCAAGTTCGCTGGCACCGGGTATATATTGTATGAGTTATCCTAAACGTTTAAATGTATTCGATGTTACTAAAAAAAAAAAAAAAAAAAATATACAGCTAAATAACTAAGAGACTTAATTTGTCTGGACGTCAATAGCATCTGAGTTGAAGCCAATGATCTTGGGGGCTAATAAGTGATTGAGGTTTCCCAATGTTTGTGTGCGAACTGCTGTATGGCTTTTTCCCCTGCCACTGTTTTTTTTTTTTTTTTTCCCATGTGTTTCTTGTTGATACTCCCTACCCATTGTGGGAATAAGGGCTGGCTACTGACTAACATATAAACGTCAAATTTAGAGGAGTATGCTGCTGTCACATTTGTTAAATGCTTAATCATCAATCTTGTAATGGAATTTAACCGTGTTGGCTGAGAGTGTCTCGCTATCCATTAACCTTTCTTTTCCCAAGCATACTAATCGATAAACAAAGACAAAAAATACCTTCAAAGATATTGACATGTCAGTAAAGTTTTCGATAACTATCCACATTAAAGATTGCTGATTAAAGAAGCAGCTCTTGGAATAGGGCGAAATATATTACGTGAATTAGACCATGGCTAATTAGTAGGAAACAAAAAATTAACATTAACAGTAGCCTATACAATCAGATTGGGTATAGTGAAGGTTGGGGTCTTACACGATGGTCAGTTTTAGTTCCTCAATTGTTCATCGTTTACATTAACGACCTACAGTAGCTTGATTTAGGTCTAACTAAAAAGATTGGTAATTTTTCAAATGGCACTAAAAATAGGTTGAATTATTGATCCTGATAACGATTCATGCTCTCCAAAAATAATTTGATACACTACCCGAATGGTGCAATACATGCAGTTTAGTGAATGGTGCAATACATGCAGTTTAGTGAATGGTGCAATACATGCAGTTTAGTGAATGGTGCAATACATGCAGTTTAGTGAATGGTGCAATACATGCAGTTTAGTGAATGGTGCAATACATGCAGTTTAGTGAATGGTGCAATACATGTAGTTTAGTGAATGGTGCAATACATGCAGTTTAGTGAAAATTGGGAAATCAACAGAAATTTCAGGATATAAATTTAACAATATTTACTTCGTCAATAATTACACGCCATATATCTCCCATATGAGGAGATTCAATAGCTCAATGCATTCCTGTGATATCCGATTCCATTACCCATCTCCCTTACTCAAGGCCAGGGTAGCCAGTAACCACCAGCTATATCTCAGAACAAAAATATATAATTTGTTCACCAATCTGAGTGGTGACAGGGGCAAGACGCAATATCAGTGGTAGCCTATCTAGATGGGTAAATAACATGGAATTAAGTAACTCCATTATTACAAAAGATTTGGAAGTCATCGTCAGTCGTGATATGAAAAAAATAAATAAATGCAACATTGTTTGAAATCAGAGTTTTTAGATAGATATCTAGAAGCGTGAATAACAACAAACGTAATTTTAAAATTTCACCCGTCCTTAGTAAGGCTTCACATGGATTATGTTTTTAATTTTGCTGCCCAGTGTCCATAGATTGATTGGAAGTGAAGGTACGAAGAAGAATGGCAAAACAATCCAGAATAATAGAACATTAGAACATCAATTAGTTTAGTTCTGCTTTTGATTTAGTCAACCATAAAGCACTTCTGTATAAGTTACAGCTCATCGGTGTTGGTGGCAATTTTTTAAGGATCTTTGAAGATTTTTTGACAAAGATCTCAGTCCGTGGTCATTGATGGTTGTCATTCCCCTTCTGTTACTATTGTTTCTGGTGTTCCACAAGGCAGTGTCCTTGGGCCTTTGCTTTTTATTATTTTTACTGCTGACCTGTGTTCCGAGCTTGAAAATAAATTAATCTCCTATGCTGATGATACAACTTTATATGCGTCAATTCCATCACCAATAGATCGACACGTAATTACTACTGCTCTGAATAGGGATTTAGCCAAAATTACATCATGGTGTGAACTTTGGGGCATGGAACTTAATGCTAGTAAAACACACTCCATCATCATCAGCAGATCTCGTACCTTGGATCCTCCCCATCCTTATCTACAAGTTTCTGGTGAGCAAATTGAGAATGTGGATACTCTGCGTTTGTTAGGAGTTACTCTTGATCCCAAACTTACTTTTGAAAAGCATATTCGTTCTTTTTCCTCTTCCATTTCCCAAAAAATTGGTCTGCTTCGCAAGGTTTATAAAACATTTGCTTGTGACGCCACAGTTATCAAGTTTTTTTATGCTTTTATTTTGCCACATTTCGATTACTGCTCACCTGTCTGGTTGTCAGCAGCTGACTGCCATCTCAAGTTGCTTGACAGGTCACTAAATTACATCAGTTTTATTCTACCTCATTTGTCTCTTGATCTGTGTCATCGACGTAAAGTTGGTGCCCTTAGTCTTTTATTTAAAGTTTTTAACAACCCTTTGCATCCCTTACATGGGGTTCTGCCTGGGCCCTATGTCCGGGGGGCTCGTGCAACTAGATTCACAAGCAATCTTAATGATCTTGCCATGAGCCGTGTTAATTTTCTACTACACAGTTTTCACGGTGTTTTGTGCCGGCCATGGTTGACTTGTGGAATAAGTTGCCAAATGAGCTAGTCAATTCAGCTCATATCTCAATTTTTAAGTCTAGAGATAATGCTTATTTGCAGCATTAATTCTAATTTTTAAACTTATTTTATTCTATTTTATTGTATTATATTAATTTTATACTTGATATCCTCCACTGCATAATATGTTATCTGTGTTTAATATATGTATATGTATATATACAGTATACAGTATATGTTTTAATTTTTTCCTAAGTTGCCGTAGTCTCTCTCCAGTGCCTCCGAGTGTTTTGTGTGGATTCATCTTGATGGTGTTTCTGCACCCTGGTTGGAGACTTCGGCATCTCATATAATAATAATAATAATAATAATAATAATCAATAATATTCTAACGCCTGACAACTAAGGCCAAATGACACAGAATTATAGTGGCCAGAATGGGTTAGAACATTTAACAGAAATAAAAGATTATTGAGGTAGTGAATATGGAAATGACTATGTGGAAAACGGACTGCTGCTCCATGATAAGCATGCAAAAGTTTGGTAGATATGTGAAATAGGCTACCGATTGCTACAGTAGGATCAATAACGACAGAAAGCTTAGAAACATAATTAGATAGGCACATGGCTGTGATGTGCTGATTGTCAATGGGATCCGCCGTGAATGGGCCAGTCCATGTCATAAAGACTAATATTAGTCTTTATACCATGGGCCAGTCAGCCCATGGAGTCAGTCCTCTGAAAAAATCCCTCTTTTATGATTTTTGTTTATGTTAATGTTTATGTAGGCCTATTGGAATCAGGACGCGTATTTGGCAGTTTATTCAGACTGGCATTATACTATTATATTCAGAGTAGAAAAGGAGACTATTTTATTAAGAGTAGAAAGGGAATATGAAAGTCAGAGGGTAAATATGACATAGTATGTGTCCCTATAATTCCTACAGAACCTCCTTAAGTTGTATAAACCTTATGAAAAGCCCGATTAAACTGCCAAAATTAGTCAATCCTAATGGGATTAATGAGAACATATTTATTGATTATCATGATAAACTGGTCTCTCTATTCACCAATGATAGCTTAGGTAAAGTATTATTTATTATATTTGCAAACAAGTTATATGCATTCACTAAGGGGGGAGGGAAGTAATAGGGTCAGATCTATCCTATATTGCACAGATAGTGGCGGGCGAGGTGGCTAGGATGAGTTACTAAACCGAACGTGGTTGGTTTTTAGGTAAACAACCGATGGTATAGACAGGAGTGGTTAATGTGCATATTATATCAAGTCATGCTAGCTTAATAGTATTTGAACAATATAAGTAAGGAGTTAATTAGTAAGTTAGGGGTATTAGTGGATGAGTAATTAAATTAAGAAGTTATATAATGCTCGGTTAACTTGAAATTAGCCAAGAGTGATCTGATGGAAAGTATTACTCTGTATGATGACTAGTCTATATATTTTATGTACAATATCAACTAGGACTAACTCACATGCCGTGTGTTCCTAGGCCTCTAACAGCGCAGTCTTCGACCCTTGCGTGGTTGAGCTGAAATTTTTCTTGTCTGAGAAAACTACTATTGGTTGGGAGAGAGGTATCCTGACCAGAATTCGAACCCACTCACTCCAGGTATGTTTGGGAGAGTTGGGCACCGTAACCACTCGGCCATGAGCGGATAAAGGTTAGCACGAGTTCCTGTTGATCGCAAGGTCCAGGGTTCGAATCCCGGGTGGGTTGTGTGAAGTTTTTCTTAAGTGGCATTACTTGATTTAAAGGTCACCTTTATTCTTATTTGAAGAACCCCCGCCACCTCGGCTAAGTGATACAATTGTAATCGTCCTGGTACTATTATGGAACCTCTCTGACATTATCAAAACAACTCTTGCCCAATAGTCAATGCCCTGGTCAACAAATAGTCGAGCGAAATCAAGCCTAGTTTGTTTGTGCCTCTTGGTTAGCTTTGGCTTGACAGCTGGTGATCTGTTTATATCCCATCTCCTTCAATCTCTTGGTATAGTTTCTGTAGAAGCTTGAAATTGCAAATGTTGCTTAGCTTCGTCGGCGTTGGAGAATGGATGTTTAATTTCTTGGTCCTGTTATGACGTGGTTTTCCGCTTCGCTCCACTTCTATGTCGGTTTGTCATTTGCCCTTCTTCCCATCTTTTTTTTGCCACCGGTAAACGTTCCGACACCCCACTCTCGCTCATCCCAACCATACTACCACGTTCAGCAACCTTAGCAGCCTGATGAGCCATGACTAGGTGTGATCGTGGGCAAGAGTGTATTGAGGATTTTCCGATCACCTCAGTCTCAGTTTCCAATAATTACAGCTTCACGTTTTTTTATTCTATTTTTTTATTGTTACCGAAAATTTTTCGACCTGGGAATATATTGCGTGAAGTGTAAATGCATGGTTGGAGTGGCTGTAGATATGCATGTAATCTGTAATCAGCCATTTGCCGATATCTGGATTTTGAGTGTTTGGTTGACCTGTACGGTACCCGTCCAGCTAGTAATAGACCACCAACACTAAAACAGACTTAGTAAGTGGCCTTTTATTCCAGAGGCCTATTTATACAGCTAGGTCTAGAGAGGCGCATTGTGTAAGAAGAATTGCCCAAATGTTTCTTTCCCGCCCGGGAATGGAACCTGTGTCCTTTTGGCTGTGAACCAAGTGCGCTAACCAATATGCTACGGACCACTCTGTGTGTGTGTGTGTGTGTGTTACTCAGTTACTTGTTCGTCAAGGGGAATCCACGCAATGCGAGCTAAGCTCATTATTATCGCGCCTCCTTAACTGGGAATGTATTGCGTGAAATGCATGTTAAGTGTTTTATGTACTGTTGGAATGGCTGTGGATGTGTGTGTAGTCTGTATTTAGCCAATTGGCGACATCGGAAACAAAGGCTTAGGGTGGATCTGTATGGTACCATTCTCACTATAGACGGTACCGTCTCGCCCGAAGGCTTAGGTAGCCATCAGCTTAGGTGAACCATATGATACCCATCTCGCCTTGTACCATTTTTGCCAACCCCAGATGGGACGTCACAACGTCGTCCACTTATTCCAGGTACCTATTTACAGCTAGGTGAACTGAGGCTAACACATGAAAGGAGACAAGCCCAATTTGTCTCCGCCCGGCCGGGGATTGAACCCCCGACCCCTCGTGTGTGAGACGAGAGCTCTACCTACTAGGCTACGGGCTCTGTCTCTGCGTGTGCGTGTGTAAAATTCTGTAAAATAGAACTTAAATTATATACCCGGTAAACTAAATAATGTTTAGTTATACTCCCATATATTTCCATAGTAGACATAATTTAATCGAAGTTAGATTCTAAAATCATGATACGGTAACGATAATGTTCTATATTCTAATAGTATCTCATAGAAACAGTAAGAACTTTAGCTGTATATTAACCCTTTGAATACCAGCGACGTCTTTTCAATTTTATTCTAGCTATATTTAGACGATATTATGCAGCTTAGGAAGGATCTGTGGTAGTTAAAAGGGTTGGTTGAGATAGTTTGAAGCCTTATTATGGCTAGAGGCCTTTCCGAAACTGAATAAAATCGCGTAATAGTTGCTAGCATAGAAAGAAAAGGACGTCGCCGGTACAGTATGTGTTAATACACGTTCTTATCATTAATAATATTACCTGATGCAGATGTTGCAAATAGAACTACTCGTATAACTCATCACTGCAAGATGATGCAGATTATAACATACCAGTATTATCTAAAGAGTGTTAACCCCTTGAAGCTCTGATGCGTTTTAGCACTTTATTTTGGCTGTCATTAGACGATTTTATGCAGCTTAGGAAGGATCTGTGGTTATTAAAAGGGTAAAGACTAGCTCGATCAACCCTCTGACTTCCATATACCCTTCCTAATCTGAATAAAATCGTCTAATAATTACCACAACACAGAACAGAAATGCGTATCGGATCTTGAAAGGGTTAATTAGATAAAAGAACACAATTATTTACACCTCATTGTTTTATCAAGGAAATCAGTGAAGAATGTGGGTTTATAACACTGAACTTTGCCTTCCGTTTCTGTGTGTGTGTGTGCGTGCGTGTGTGTGTGTGTGCTAATTAATCTACAAATAGTGTAGCGTGAACATTGATTGATATTAACCTCAGAGAGAGAGAGAGAGAGAGAGAGAGAGAGAGAGAGACTGAGAGAGAGAGAGAGACTGAGAGAGACTCTTCTAATATGATACAAACAAATAATGATAGCAATTTTGTAGCGCCCAGCATGCTAGTACGGTGTTTGTGTGTACGGTGGTTGTGGTAGCTCAGGCGGTGGCGCCTGCCTAGACACCACGGCCCCTGCTAGACAGGATCACACACACACGGGCTTAGGACGGGAGTGCAAAACTAGACAGGTGCCACGTACCTAATATTGTCGCAAAATTTAGTTGTGCTACTGTACATGTGTCTCGTGTAAAGTCTGTAGAAAACACGTATAACTTGTTTGCTATCACCATATCAGCCATAGTCATTATGATTACAGAGCAACCTGATTATGCAAAAGCACTCCAAAGTATTGCCTACACTGAAATGTGAACAATAGGCCTACTCCATTAACCCAATGTACCGTCGACGTATGTTATATTTTATTCTACCAATATTTAGACGGTTTTATACAGCTTAGAAAGGATCTGTGGTAGTTAAAAGGGTTGATTGAGTAGTTAAAAGGGTTGATTGAGATAGTTCGAAGCCTTATAATTGCTAAAGATCATTCTTAAAGTGAATAAAATCGATTAGTAGGAGTCATAATAAAATCATAAGACGTCGTCGGTATAGAAAGGGTTAATTACATATCTTACCAAGCTGAACCAAGCCTCCGCGATGATGTAAGGAGGCTGTAGTTGACCTTGAGAATAAGGATATGGTTTGCAATGGATCATGAAGGCTGTTGATGATTATTTGATATTGACTGTACATTTATTAACATTAAATGTATATGAATAACAATAATCTCAATTGAAGACAAGTATTTACATTGTAATATAAGTTACTAACTTCGAAGTGCACACAGCCACACTCAAACTTTGGTCAAATATATATTTATATACTGTATATATATATACATAGAGAGAGACAGACAGACAGACAGACAGAGAGAAAAGTAGGGCAAGTACAAAAAATAACAACAAAACACAGAATGGAGGATACATCCATAGATTTAATCACGTTGAGTAGTTCTGGAACCCTGCAATAGATGGCGCTGATTTTTTTCGATAAAGGGTAACTGGCAACGTTTAGAAGCACCCTTTTATTAATAGAATACATAGGAAGACTCCTCTCTCCTATACACACACTCTGCTTCCAACAAAAAACACTGTACTGTATATCACTCCACCCATACCACTCCACAGCATG
Organism: Lithodes maja; assembly: GCA_037953745.1. Classification (NCBI taxonomy): domain Eukaryota; kingdom Metazoa; phylum Arthropoda; class Malacostraca; order Decapoda; family Lithodidae; genus Lithodes; species Lithodes maja. The sequence continues at coordinate 21,697 of JBAKBP010016483.1, read as the reverse complement.
CCACAACACACCAACCATTCCACATCACACCGTCACACCCTAATGGTAATGTGATAAGAGGGAGGTGATACAATTGGGGGTAGGGGGGGGGGGGGTCGTGATCGTATAATGAGTGTTGCCAGTTTAGCTACTTTCCCGCTAGATCTAGAGGTCTTTCTTTCGATCCAGAGGCAACTTTTTACATCTAGCGACATAATTCTAGCGATATTCTGTAGTTTTTGAGCCATTTTACAGATATGTTGTAGAGATTGTGTCTTTATTCTGCCTATTTACTATCTAGCAGACTTGATTAAGTTACCCTGGCCAACAGAACTGGTGAGAGGTTGGTTGAGTGCAGGCTTGTTTGAGTCGGGCTGTATTAGGCTCTCTCTCTCTCCCTCTCTCTCTCTCTCTTGACATTGTACTTGCAACAAAAGAAGAATTAATAGAGAATTTGAATGTTGGTGATGAATTCAGTAACAGCGACCATCGTACGATAACTTTCACTTTAAACTTTACTAGTAACGAACCAAATAGTAGCATCGAAAAAGTCCCTAATTTCAAGAAAGCAAACTTTCATAAACTTGGAGCTATGTTTAAAGAAACTGACTGGAGCTTTTTAATTAACAATAACGACATAAATACATCTTGGAAGTTATTCGAAACCACTTACCTAAAAGCAGTGCAAGACTGCATACCATCGAAAATACGGCGTCCCGGCCATAATAATAAGCCCAAATGGTGGAATAAAGATATTTCAAACTGCCTGCTTGTTAAAAAATTTGCTAATGATAGATTAAAATCCTCACAAAATGACGAAGAACGGGTGAAATTTGTAGAGCTACGACGCAAAGCCAAAAATATAATTAAGCAAAGTAAAAAGACCCTAGAGTTACATATTGCGAATCAAAGTAAAACAAACCCGAAAGAATTCTATAGTTATATCAGAAAGAAAAAAAGTAGTTACTTCAACTGTTGGACCGTTAGTCGATGAAAATGGAGAATACACCAAAGACTAAGTACAAATGAGTAATGCCCTCAATACCTTCTTTGCATCAGTTTTTACAACAGAATACCTCAGTGATATCCCTACACCATCGCCGATTCAGATTGATAATTCAGATGTTCTAAGCAATATCACCGTTACAGAGAGAGAAGTATTGAATTGTTTAGATAAACTCAAGGTAAATAAAACGCCTGGACCTGATACAATCTCGCCTAGAGTTCTAAAGGAAGCTAAGGATGAGCTCTCCAAACCACTGACATTACTATTCAATACATCCTTGCAGTCTGGAACTATGCCTGATCAGTGGAAGATAGCCAACGTAACACCGATATTCAAAAAAGGCAGCAAATCCCTACCCAGTAACTATCGTCCAATTAGCTTAACCTCAGTTGTATGTAAAATGCTAGAAACGGTCATAAGAGACAGACTCGTAAATCACTTAGAGGCAAATAACTTACTTAAAGATACTCAACACGGCTTTCGTAAAAAACGTTCCTGTTTAACAAACCTCTTAGAGTTCTTCCACGATATCCTTAACCTCTACGATGAGAGTAAAGCTGTAGATATTATATACCTTGATTTTCAAAAGGCCTTTGACAAAGTTCCCCACAAACGTTTACTGCTAAAACTAAAAGCGCATGGAATACAAGACGGTGTGTTGAAACGGATAGAAAATTGGCTCAGCGACAGAAAGCAAAGAGTAGTCATAAACGGTAAGGCATCTAAATGGACCAATGTAAGTAGCGGGGTACCCCAGGGATCGGTACTAGGACCAATTCTCTTTCTAATTTACATCAACGACATAGATGAGGGTCTCACCTGTACAATCTCAAAATTTGCTGACGATACAAACATTGCAAATAGCGTACTCTCAAAAGATCAAGTTGACGATATGCAACACAATCTAGATAAATTGTCACATTGGGCCCAAATTTGGCAAATTAGTTTCAATGCGGATAATGTAAAGTACTACATATCGGATACGTAAATGAGAAAGCAAACTATTCGATGAATGGCACTCAGCTTAAGAATGTAAACAGAGAAACCGATCTGGGAGTAACAATATCGAGTAACTTAAAACCGAGTCAACAATGTTCAGAAGTTGTTAAGAAGGCAAACAAAATAATTGGCTTTATAGGCAGGTCATTTGAACATAAATCCAAAGACGTTATCCTAACCCTTTACAATTCCTTAGTCCGCCCTCTTCTGGAATACTGCATTCAATGCTGGTGCCCTTATTACCAAAAAGACAAACAAGCTAGAACGAGTTCAACGTAGAGTTACCAAAATGATACCTAGCCTAAAGAACAAACCATACGAAGAGCGTCTTAGAGAATTAAATATATTTCCTTTAGCCCAGCGCAGATTAAGAGGTGACTTAATTCAAGTGTTCAAAGGCATCGACAATATGAACTGTAGTAAGTACTTCACTATCAACCAATCTAATTACACGCGGGGAAACGGTTGCAAAATTATTGGTAAATCTTTTAACTCACACTAATCTAAGAATTTCTTCTTCAATCGAGTTGTTAACTTGTGGAATGGGCTTCCCAGAGACGTTATAGACTGCAGCACCGTTGATTCATTTGAACTCCGCATAGACAAATATCTCGCATCAAACCCGCGACTGACTGCGTTTGTAAATGAATAACTTTATTTTATCCTCCCCTCAGTTACTAACCCATATGTCCCCTACTAACTTCCTAGTCCTGCCACGGACATTAGTTCCCTAAGTTCCAATGTTCCCTTACCCACTCTAAACCACTGTTTGGACACTTGATCCTCAGTGTTTTGGAGGACAAGCAGCCTTGAAGGGTCATTAGACCTGTTGTTGCTTGATTTCCTTTGTACTCCTTTGTACTCGCTCTCTCTCTCTCTCTCTCTCTCTCTCTCTCTCTCTCCAACAGTACATATTATTATCGACGTATTATTGATAGTGGACAGAAGGGTGCTGAGCTGGTATGGTCATGTTGAACGAATGGGAGATAAAAGGCTTACAAAGAGAATATGTGAGTCAGGTACAAGGGGAGTTAGAAGGGCAGTAAGACCCCATTGAGATGGAGAGACTGTAAGAAAAGCTTTGGATGATAGAGTACAAAGGAGTACAAAGGAAATCAAGCAACAACAGATCCAGTGACCCTTCTAGGTTGCTTGTCCTCCAAAACACTGAGGATCAAGTGTCCAAACAGTGGTTTAGAGTGGGTAAGGGAACATTGGAAAGGGAATTACTGCCCTGGAACTAATGTCCGTGGCAGGATTAGGAAGTTAGTAGGGGACAGATGGGTTAGTAACTGAGGGGGGGATAAAATAAAGTTATTCATTTACAAACGCAGTCAGTCGCGGGTTTGATGCGAGATATTTGTCTACGCGGAGTTTAAATGAATCAACGGTGATGCAGTCTATAACGTTTCGGGGAAGCCCATTCCACAAGTTGACAACTCGATTGAAGAAGAAATTCTTAGATTCGTGCGAGTTAAAAGATTTACCAATAATTTTGCAACCGTTTCCCCGCGTGTAATTAGATTGGTCGATAGTGAAGTACTTACTACAGTTCATATTGTCGATGCCTTTGATGATTTTGAACACTTGAATTAAGTCGCCTCTTAATCTGCGCTGGGTTAAAGGAAATAGATTTAATTCTCTAAGACGCTCTTCGTATGGTTTGTTCTTTAGGCTAGGTATCATTTTGGTAACTCTACGTTGAACTCGTTCTAGCTTGTTTATATCTTTTTGGTAATAAGGGCACCAGGATTGAACGCAGTATTCCAGAAGAGGGCGGACTAAGGAATTGTAAAGGGTTAGGATAACTTCTTTGGATTTATGCTCAAATGACCTGCCTATAAAGCCAATTATTTTGTTTGCCTTCTTAACAACTTCTGAACATTGTTGACTCGGTTTTAGGTTACTCGATATTGTTACTCCCAGATCGGTTTCTCTGTTTACATTCTTAAGCTGAGTGCCATTCATCGAATAGTTTGCTTTCTCATTTAGGTATCCGATATGTAGTACTTTACATTTATCCGCATTGAAACTCATTTGCCAAATTTGGGCCCAACATGACAATTTATCTAGATTGTGTTGCATATCGTCAACTTGTTCTTTTGAGAGTACTCTATTTGCAATTTTTGTATCGTCAGCAAATTTTGAGATTGTACAGGTGAGACCCTCATCTATGTCGTTGATGTAAATTAGAAAGAGAATTGGTCCTAGTACCGATCCCTGGGGTACCCCGCTACTTACATTGGTCCATTTTGATGCCTTACCGTTTATGACTACTCTTTGCTTTCTGTCGCTGAGCCAATTTTCTATCCATTTCAACACACCGTCTTGTATTCCATGCGCTTTTAGTTTTAGCAGTAAACGTTTGTGGGGAACTTTGTCAAAGGCCTTTTGAAAATCAAGGTATATAATATCTACAGCTTTACTCTCATCGTAGAGGTTGAGGATATCGTGGAAGAAGTCTAAGAGGTTTGTTAAACAGGAACGTTTTTTACGAAAGCCGTGTTGAGTATCTTTAAGTATGTTATTTTCCTCTAAGTGATTTACGAGTCTGTCTCTTATGACCGTTTCTAGCATTTTACATACAACTGAGGTTAAGCTAATTGGACGATAGTTACTGGATAGGGATTTGCTGCCTTTTTTGAATATCGGTGTTACGTTGGCTAGCTTCCACTGATCGGGCATGGTTCCAGACTGCAAGGATTTATTGAATAGTAATGTCAGTGGTTTAGAGAGCTCATCCTTAGCTTCCTTTAGAACTCTAGGCGAGATTGTATCAGGTCCAGGCGTTTTATTTACCTTGAGTTTATCTAAACAATTCAATACTTCTCTCTCTGTAACGGTGATATTGCTTAAAACATCTGAATTATCAATCTGAATCGGCGATGGTGTAGGGATATCACTGAGGTCTTCTGTTGTAAAAACTGATGCAAAGAAGGTATTGAGGGCATTACTCATTTGTTCTTCGTCTTTGGTGTATTCTCCATTTTCATCGACTAACGGTCCAACAGTTGAAGTAACTACTTATTCTTTCTGATATAACTATAAAATTCTTTCGGGTTTGTTTTACTTTGATTCGCAATATGTAACTCTAAGGTCTTTTTACTTTGCTTAATTAACTTTTTGGCTTTGCGTCGTCGCTCTACAAATTTCAGCCGTTCTTCGTCATTTTGTGAGGATTTTAATCTATCATTAGCAAATTTTTTAGCAAGCAGGCAGTTTGAAATATCTTTATTCCACCATTTGGGCTTATTATTATGGCTTGGACGCCGAGTTTTCGATGGTATGCAGTCTTGCACTGCTTTTAGGTAAGTGGCTTCGAATAACTTCCAAGATGTATTTATGTCTTTATTGTGAATTAAAAAGCTCCAGTCAGTTTCTTTAAACATAGCTCTAAGTTTAGGAAAGTTTGCTTTCTTGAAATTAGGGACTTTTTCGATGCTACTATTTGGTTCGTTACTAGTAAAGTTTAAAGTGAAAGTTATCGTATGATGGTCGCTGTTACTGAATTCATCACCAACATTCAAATTCTCTATTAATTCTTCTTTTGTTGCAAGTACAATGTCAAGAACGTTATTACCACGGGTCGGCGTTCCAACAAATTGATAAAGCGAACTCTCTTGCAAGTTCGTATACAAGTCATGTCCGGAGTGTGAAGTAAGAGTATCGCCCCACTTGGTCACAGGTAAATTAAAGTCACCAAACATTACGGTATCTTGTGAGTTACTTACATCTGCAATTTGTTCGTAAATTTCTCGGTCAGTTTGCACTGATTGAGCTGGAGGTCTGTATATTAATGCAAGTATTATTTTGGTACCTTTATTATTCTTTATTAGCACAAAAGATGCGTCGACGTTCACAATTTGAGGTTTTGACAAGAGGGTAGGGTTAAGACTTTCTTTGATATAAAGTAAAACGCCACCTCCATTTCGATTTATTCGGCTTTTCTCAAACATTACATAACCGGGAAGTGAATACTCTGCTAAAAAGTCTCTATCTTCTGTATTGAGCCAAGATTCTGTTATAGAGGAATGACTATAGATCAGGCAGGGGAAGTGGTGGTGGACAGGAGTGAATGGAGAATGCTTGTGAATAGTTGAGTGAACATGAGTTGAGTCACCGGCTTTTTTTTTTTTTTTTTTTATCTTTCTCTCCTTTTCTCTCTTTCCCTGGCTTGTATCCATTCGGCCCCATTCAGCCAACTGGTTTAAAACGTTTATCCCCATCCAGGTGTCGATTTCTTCCTGGCAAGCGATAGAGAGCCAATATTGTATGGAGAAATACGGCTTCGCCTGAGACATTTTTCTATGGAAAAATGTACAAATTTAAATTGCTGTCAAAACAAAAATATCATATGCTGGCTCGCTACCGCTCGCCAGGAAAATGTTGACACCTGGATGGGGGTAAACGTTTTAAAACAGTAGGCTGAATGGGGCCGAATGGATACAAGCCAAAGGGAGAGGGAGAGAAAGATAAAAAAAGCACTCCCTTAATGTATTTGTCTTTACTATAAATTCACTGGTGATGGGCTGGTCTATCAGAGTGAGAACTGAGCAATCTCTGCCATACCCATAGCTTACTCTGACTGTTCCTTTTACTTATATATTTTCTAGATCTCAAGTGACGGCGTCTCTAACGTGGATTGACCTCCCAATCTACCTAGCTTGGAAGCCAAAGTGTCACATTTTTCCCTTGCCCCTCAACTTTCTCTTCATAATTGCTGAGGGACGCAGGGCCCTGGGTGGGGCTTTGGTTTCCCGGGCATTTCCGCACCCTCCTCAGCTCCCCGCCATGGAGTGGCTTCGGTCACCCAGGCTTTATTGTGGTCGGCGGGGAGGGTTCTGTGGGGGCGCTCGGTTATGGCCTTGGCCTTGCTCGGGGCCTTGGGGCTGTTCGGCCAGGCAGCTTGGGGAACAACAACAACAACTATAAATTCAAGTTAAGTATATTTAGACTTTCTAGGTCGCTGTGTATAGCTTTTCACTGTGGTCGATTGTACTGTTATTAACCCGTTCGTTACCGGTGACATTGTTATATTATATTCTAGTTACTATTAGAAGACTTTGTTTAGCTTAGGAAGTACGTCTACTAATTCAAAGGCTACAGACTACAGGCCTATTTCAATTTATCCTTGTCAGCTACGTTTTATCCTTCCTAAGCTTCATGAAACTTTCTAAATGAAGCTGAAATCAAATAAAAAGACTCCAGCGGTACTGAAAGGGATAATTCTTGTATATGTTTATACTAAATATATTTATCGAAATATTGTCTTAACTAATTTCTCGTGGGTCACAGTTTCATCACACGAATTTGCGACTTCACCTTATCTATATTATTAAATCAGTTCGTGTGTCTGTTTGTCTGTGTGTTCTTAAGAGGCGGCCGCAGTTTTGGACCTGGGGAGCTGAAACTTTGCATGTGAGTGTCAATTGACCTGGGTCAGGTCATAGAGGGGGCGAGGCCACGATCGGAGCTCGTTTCGAGGCCGAAATTGAAAAAAACATTGAAAAAAATTGCCGTTTGGGGCAGAAGGAGGCCTCCGATCGAAGAGGTGTATGGAATGAAAGTTGTTCGCAGCCTCCCAAAGTGGGGGTACGGATGAGGTCCGAGCCAAAATCGGAGGTTATTTAGCGGCCGAAATCGAGGTCGCCGTTTAATGAATGAGGCACAGGGAGGTCGAGGCCGGTGATTATGGTAGTAGTAGTATTGTGGTAATAGTGATTGATGATGGTGATTATGGTAGTAGTAGTGGTGGTAGTAGTGATGGTGATTATGGTAGAATTTAAACCCGGGCAACGCCGGGTACCCCTGCTATCTTCTATCTATATTATTAAATCAGTTCGTGTGTCTGTTTGTCTGTCTGTGTGTTCTTAATAGGCGGCCGCAGTATTGGACCTGGGGAGCTGAAACTTTGCATGTGGGTGTCAATTGACCTGGGCCAGGTCATAGAGGGGGCGAGGCCACGATCGGAGGTCGTTTCGAGGCCGAAATTGAAAACAAAAATGAAAAAAATTTCCGTTTGGGGCAGGAGGAGGCCTCCGATCGAAAAGGTGTATGGAACGAAAGTTTTTCGCAGCCCCCCAAAATGGGGGTACGGATGAGGTCAGATCCAAAATCGGAGGTCATTTAGCGGCCGAAATCGAGGTCGCCGTTTAATGAGGCACAGGGAGGTCGACGCCGGTGATTATGGTAGTTGTAGTATTGTGATGATTGTGGTAGTAGTGATTGATGATGGTGATTATGGTAGTAGTAGTGGTGGTAGTAGTGATGGTGATTATGGTAGAATTTAAACCCGGGCAATGCCGGGTACCCCTGCTAGTTTCTTTGATTTCCCATGGAATTATTTCTGCTTCCGTGGCCGGGGATCCTCGGAGAGTGCTAAACGCATTACCGAGGTAATCCTATCGGGCATTGAAGCATACATTCCATTCTTTCTCTCAGACTAATGCTAAAAAATCTTGGTTTACTCATGCCTGTTCTACTGCTGTCCGCAATAAGGAGGAAGTATTCAAACGGTACCGACGCCTTAATTAAAACTCAAGACTCTCATTCTTCCTATGTTTCTGCTCGGAATCAAGCCAAATCTGTTCTTCGACTTGCCAAACACTCTTTCATCAATAATAAATGCACTGAACTATCCAACTCTAGCTCTTCCCAAGCTTTCTGTCATCTAGCCAAAAACCTCTCCAACAATTTCTGTTCCTCGTCTTTCCCTCCCCTTTCCCACTCTGATGGCACAACCATCACTTCTTCCTCTGACAAAGCTAAACTCTTCGCTCAAACTTTTGCTAGAAACTCCACCTTGGATGATTCCAGTGCTATTCCTCCTTCTCCACCCTCCTCTCTCTTACTTTTGCCTAATATCCTAATCTCTTCTAAAGATGTACTTTCTACCCTCTCTGGGCTTAATACTAATAAGGCGTACGGTCCGGACAGTGTTCCTCCTGTTGTTCTCAAAAACTGTGCTTCCGTGCTGACTCCCTGCCTCGGCAAACTCTTTCGTCTCTGTCTATCCTCTAACGTCTTCCCTTCATGCCAGAAGTTTGCTCACATTCAACCTGTCCCAAAGAACTGACTGAAGAGACTGCTCTCAACCCTCCAACTATCGTCCAATTGCTCTCATCTCTTGTCTTTCTAAAGTTTTTGAAACTATTCTTGCTTCCAAATTTCTTAAGCATTTCTCTTCTCATAATCTGCTCTCAGATTGCCAGTATGGCTTCCTTAAGGGTCGCTCTACTGGTGATCTTCTTTCATATCTTACTAACTCTTGGTCATCCTCCTTTCGGGACTTCGGTCAGACTTTTTCTATTGCACTAGACATATCGAAAGCCTTCGATAGAGTCTGGCACAAATCTTTAATTTCTAAACTACCCTCCTTCGGTTTCTATCCCTCCATCTGTGCCTTTGTCTCTAATTTCTTTTCCGGCCGTTCCATAGCCGCGGTTGTGGACGGCCATCGTTCACTTCCTCACCCTATAAACTCCGGTGTTACTCAGGGCTCTGTCCTATCTCCTATTCTCTTTCTAATTTTTATAAATGATCTCAACTGTACCTCAATTCCCATCCTTTCATACGCAGACGACTCAACCTTACACTACTCCATTAGTTTTTGAGAACTCCCCAGCCAGCAATCTCTCAACGACAAACGTAATGAAGCCATTGAACTCTTAAATTCTGATCTAAATACTATCTCCAATTGGGGCAGAGAAAACCTCGTTACCTTTAATGCTTCCAAAACCCAATTTCTCCATCTATCTACCCGTCCGGAACTCCCAGCGGACTATCCCTTATTCTTCAACAATACAAAAATCAATCCTTCATCTTCTCTCAATATTCTTGGTGTCTCTTTATCTTCTGCTCTCATTTGGAAGGACCATATTACCAGTCTTGCTAAGGCAGCCTCCCAGAAGCTGGGTGTGCTCAACCGCCTTAGGGGGTTCTTTACCCCTGCACAGCTTCTTGCTCTGTACAGGGGCATAGTGCGTCCTTGTATTGAGTATTGTTCACATGTGTGGGGAGGTTCCTCTCACACCGCTCTCCTAGACAAAGTTGAAAGGAAGGCCTTTCGTATCATTAACTCCCGTCCACTCACCAACTCTCTGCAATCTCTCTCTCTCCGCCGCAATGGTGCATCTCTCGCTATTCTGTCGCTACTATAATAATCAGTGTTCCTCAGAGCTTTCCCAGTGTATACCACCTCCTTTACGCAGGGCACGTGGTACCCGTCTTGCTACTCAATCCCACCCCTACTCTGTGCAACTCTCCAACCCAAGAGTGAAACGTTACTCTCAAACTTTCTTCTACTCAACAGCTGAGCTCTGGAACTCTCTCCCAGAATCAGTCTTTCCCTCTTCCTATGACTTAAATTGCTTCAAACTTCGTGTGTCCAGGCATTTTGGCTCGAACGTCCCTTGATTTTGGCCCTGTCACTCTTTCAACTATGGGGGAGGAACTTGCTATAGGCAGTTCTGCCTTTTGCCTCCCTCAATCACATAGAACAAAACAAAAAATGAGATAATTCAATAAAACTTAGTGAGTGAATTCAAGGAGACTACTGAGTTACGGTAATTCGATGTGGGAACTTCTCTACTACTTTACTGGGGTGACTTAAGGGAGCCCACCTCGCTTTTTTTTTTATCTTTCTCTCCCTCTCTCTTTGGTTTGTATCCATTCGGCCCCATTCAGCCTACTGTTTTAAGAAGTTTACCCCAATCCAGGTGTCAATATTTTCCTGGCGAGCGGTAGCGATCCAGCATATATATATTTTTGTTTTGACAGCAAGCTAAATTTGTACATTTTTCGATAGAAAAATGTCTTCGGCGAAGCCGGATTTCTCCATTCAATGCTGGCTCGCTATCGCTCGCCAAGAAGAAATCGACACCTGAATGGGGATAAACGTCTTAAAACAGTTGGCTGAATGAGGCCGAATGGATACAAGCCAGGGAAAGAGAGAAAAGGAGAGAAAGATAAAACAAAAATCGGTTACCCCCTTTAATTGGTGGATTCAGTATGCCAGCGGTAATAGAAGCCAGAATTGAAGCTTGTGGGTAATGAAGCTTAGTCGTTACCGTAATTGAAGCTTGTGGGTAATGAAGCTTAGTCGTTACCGTAATTGGGTTGGAAGCAAGTCAGAACGGCCACACTCCCAAATGGCCACAACCAGGACCCCGGCAATTGACTACTGGCGAGTTTCAGCTTATAAGGAAGTTGGAACCGTGACCATCGATATTAATCAGAAACGCAATAATAATGTACGTTTCTGGTGGATGAATGGTATGTTGAATTGGGTTTATATATGTATTATGACCATATTTTAGCTAATAATTCTACTAAATATTGATGGCTACAGCTCCAACTTCCTTATAGACCAAAACTCGCAAGTGGTCAATTTGACTACTTGCGAGTTTCAGGCTATAAGGAAGTTGGAGTTTCTTACATTGATGTTTAGCAGAATTACCAGCTAAAATGCGGTTGTAGTACATTTATAAATACATACAACTAAATTCAACATAGGTTTTATCCATTAGACATCTACTGTATCATGGTATTTCTGTTTAATAGCGATGTTTACGGCACCAACTTCCTTATAGCCTGAAACTCGCAAGTGGTCAATTATCAACGCGACCACCTAGACCTGCTTTTTGTTATTTCTGTCCTTTTCTCTCTTTCTCTGGCTTGTATCCATTCGGCCCCATTCAGCCAACTATTTTAAGACTTTTATTCCCATCTAGGTGTCGATTTCTTCCTGGCGAGCGATAGCGAGCCAGTATTATATAAAGAAATCCGGCTTCGCCGGAGAAATTTTTCTATCGAAAAATTTACAAATTTAGCCTGCTGTCAAACAAAAATAAAAAAATATGCCGGCTCGCTACCGCTCACCAGTAAAAAAATGACACCTGGATGGGGATAAACGTCTTAAAACAGTCGGCTGAATGGGGCCAAATGGATACAAGCCAGAGAAAGATAGAAAAGGACAGAATAAAAACAGGTCACCCCCCTTAAGGCAGGTTTGGTTTGGTAGATCACGGGCTATTACACTGGCTTATGTATGTTGAAATGAGGTGTTTACTCTTAATGAATAAATGATCACCATCCATTGCAGTAATAATTATAGTGTCAAGTATTATATCGGTTAAAAATCATATTTGAAGGTTTGTGACATTGTTGATATAATTCCTCCTAAACATGATAGATTTACCCTAATAGATGTGTATATATAACTGTGACATAGTTGATATAATTCCTCCTACACATGATATATTTGTCTTATTAGATGTGCATATATAATATTTAGCCAAAAAGAAAGCTAATGATTAATTCTCAAAGGTAAAGGTCAGAGGTTGAGACTGAAACTTATACCCTTTAGCCAAGTAATATTGTATCAATTTACGTACAGCCAAATGTGTTGATGGTCAGAGTTGAACTTCAGAGCTTAAGGGGGGTGACCTGTTTTTGTTCTCTCCTTTTCTATCTTTCTCTGGCTTGTAGGCTATCCATTTGGTCCCATTCAGCCTACTGTTTTAAGACGTTTATCCCCATCCAGGTGTCAATTTTTTACTGGTGAGCGGTAGCGAGCCAGCATATTTTTTATTTTTGTTTGACAGCAGGCTAAATTTGTACATTTTTCGATAGAAAAATGTCTACGGGGAAGCCGGATTTCTTCATATAATGCTGGCTCGCTATCGCTCGCCAGGAAGAAATCGACGTCTTAAAATAGTTGGCTGAATGGGGCCGAATGTATACAAGCCAGAGAAAGAGAGAAAAGGAGAAAAATAACAAAAAGCAGGTCACCCCCCTTAACGTGGTAGGGTTGGGTAGGCACTTCTTAACCATATCTGGTGCGTGCCAGGTCTTTTTGGATAATTTCTGTTTCACTACCGGTACATTAGTTTGTAGGTTTAAAGACGTTTCATATCATTGTTTGGCGATTTATAACACACTTCACCTCATTCAGGTGTCTATTTTTAATGGGTGAGCGATAGCGAGCGTGCAATTTAGGAGAAAACGTGGAAATAGCTAGCTTGGAGAGGTTTTGGGAAAATATTATATATCAGTCTGGGAGGCATACTTTAGACATTACTCGGAAATGGCAAGTGCATCCAAACCCTCAATAATACAACAAAATCACAACAGCCGCCATAACCTCGCACCAAATAGTGTTAAAATATGAAAACTGCACTACTATTATATTCATAAATGGCATGCGTGTGCTGCAACAATAACGAGAAGCCTTAGGAGTGACCGGAGCCAAGGGTCTAGATCATTATTATAATGATTAAACGCGTTCATCAATATCGCTATTATAGTCCGTCCTCTGAAAACGAAACCTAATTAGTTGTTCCGTAATTTATGCTCACAAAATAACTGCTAATTAATGGATCCGGACCTGTGTGATCATTTGTCTGCGTCCGAGATATAAAAGAGGGTATAATGGGGTGAAGGGTGTTGTATTGAAGGGCTGTGTTGATCCACGACCTAATGAACCTATCTGCAGAGGTGGGAGGTGTCGGAATATAGTTGTTTATGTTTAGCTATTAATTATAGTATATATATATATATATATATAGTTTGTGTGTGTGTATACTAAATATCAACAGATCGTCGATAACCTTAATAATATATAATAATATTGTTATATATTTTATAGTTTCTAACTACTCATTTGACTTAGTTTTTTTAATTGCTCTCGTTTCTACACATTTCACAATATGAGAAGAAAACGAACACTTGGCTCTGGCTGTACATTTAGTGAACCTTTTCAGCATGAGATTATGTGATATTTTGAATGTATTGTATATAATTGTCTTGATCATTTGCGTGTTTATCTAGATTTGTATAGCCTGTTTTGTTGTATTTTTGTATTTTATACTGGGGCACCTTTGTCTTTTATTGCTGTAGTTCTTTTGTTTTCTTGTTCTAACTGGAATTGCTAATGTTTTTCAGCTATTGTTTGATCAGCGTCTTGCACATGCTGCCGTCATTAATTAAGCTATTCATACGCCGATAATGAGCATGGATTTTGACGCAGCAGATAATTTTCAATAAATTGTACATTTTCTTGCCTGTTTTTTGGCTGTCGTCAGACTGTTTTAGTTATGATTTTCAGGATTCAAAGAGATACACCCTCATTTAGCCATAACTTCCCTACATCTATTCTATACAGTTTACTCAGGCCCAATCCCCACTTTTCCTATTTTATCCTTCCTAAACTAAATATAATCGTCTAATGAGAGTAGATAGAATTAAGGAAAGTGTCGTTGTATATTCATGGAGTTACCATGGCCATTACTGCACGATACTGTAACAAATTGTAGTGTCCCTTTTAATGGCTTAAAGGATTGGTAATAAAAAGCCCAACTAATGAGAGAGAGAGAGAGAGAGAGAGAGAGAGAGAGAGAGAGAGAGAGAGAGAGAGAGAGAGAGAGCCAGACCTTTGTGCTTTGTTCGTTCGATATTTGCCTAATCGAAGCCTTTGATAGGCCAGGAGTAAAATTAACGAAGAATGTTTAATGCAAATTCTTAGAACTTTTGAGGATTGACTAACGATCAGTGTTGTACATGTAAATAGTAGCTTTTGCTTGAAGGGGATATATATATATTTTTTATATTAGCCAGACCTGTGAGAGTTCCGTATGGAGCTCAGTGGTCTGGTTAATCTGATCTACATAGGCTAACTAACTATATATAAGTTACGACCAAGAATAGGGGATATGTTGAAGAGCGAGCCCCGTGTGAGTGTACAAAGGAGTACAAAGGAAATCGAGCAACAACAGGTCTAGTGACCCTTCTAGGCTGCTTGTCCTCCAAAATACTGAGGATCAAGTGTTCAAACAGTGGTTTAGAGTGGGTAAGGGAACATTGGAAAGGGTCTACTGCCCTAGAACTAATGTCCGTGGCAGGATTAGGAAGTTAGTAGGGGACAGATGGGTTAGTAATTGAGGGGGGATAAAATAAAGTTATTCATTTACAAACGCAGTCAGTCGCGGGTTTGATGCGAGATATTTTTCTAGGCGGAGTTTAAATGAATCAACGGTGCTGCAGTCTATAACGTCTCGGGGAAGCCCATTCCACAAGTTGACAACTCGATTGAAGAAGAAATTCTTAGATTCGTGTGAGTTAAAAGATTTACCAATAATTTTGCAACCGTTTCCCCGCGTGTAATTAGATTGGTTGATAGTGAAGTACTTACTACAGTTCATATTGTCGATGCCTTTGATGATTTTGAACACTTGAATTAAGTCACCTCTTAATCTGCGCTGGGTTAAAGGAAATAGATTTAATTCTCTAAGACGCTCTTCGTATGGTTTGTTCTTTAGGCTAGGTATCATTTTGGTAACTCTACGTTGAACTCGTTCTAGCTTGTTTATGTCTTTTAGGTAATAAGGGCACCAGGATTGAACGCAGTATTCCAGAAGAGGGCGGACTAAGGAATTGTAAAGGGTTAGGATAACTTCTTTGGATTTATGCTCAAATGACCTGCCTATAAAGCCAATTATTTTGTTTGCCTTCTTAACAACTTCTGAACATTGTTGACTCGGTTTTAGGTTACTCGATATTGTTACTCCCAGATCGGTTTCTTTGTTTACATTCTTAAGCTGAGTGCCATTCATCGAATAGTTTGCTTTCTCATTTAGGTATCCGATATGTAGTACTTTACATTTATCCGCATTGAAACTCATTTGCCAAATTTGGGCCCAACATGACAATTTATCTAGATTGTGTTGCATATCGTCAACTTGTTCTTTTGAGAGTACGCTATTTGCAATTTTTGTATCGTCAGCAAATTTTGAGATTGTACAGGTGAGACCCTCATCTATGTCGTTGATGTAAATTAGAAAGAGAATTGGTCTTAGTACCGATCCCTGGGGTACCCCACTACTTACATTGGTCCATTTAGATGCCTTACCGTTTATGACTACTCTTTGCTTTCTGTCGCTGAGCCAATTTTCTATCCATTTCAACACACCATCTTGTATTCCATGCGCTTTTAGTTTTAGCAGTAAACTTTTGTGGGGAACTTTGTCAAAGGCCTTTTGAAAATCAAGGTATATAATATCTACAGCTTTACTCTCATCGTAGAGGTTGAGGATATCGTGGAAGAAGTCTAAGAGGTTTGTTAAACAGGAACGTTTTTTACGAAAGCCGTGTTGAGTATCTTCAAGTAAGTTATTTGCCTCTAAGTGATTTACGAGTCTGTCTCTTATGACCGTTTCTAGCATTTTACATACAATTGAGGTTAAGCTAATTGGACGATAGTTACTGGGTAGGGATTTGCTGCCTTTTTTGAATATCGGTGTTACGTTGGCTAGCTTCCACTGATCAGGCATAGTCCCAGACTGCAAGGATTCATTGAATAGCAATGTCAGTGGTTTGGAGAGCTCATCCTTAGCTTCCTTTAGAACTCTAGGTGAGATTGTATCAGGTCCAGGCGTTTTATTTACCTTGAGTTTATCTAAACAATTCAATACTTCTCTCTCTGTAACGGTGATATTGGTTAGAACATCTGAATTATCAATCTGAATCGGCGATGATGTAGGAATATCACTGAGGTCTTCGGTTGTAAAAACTGATGCAAAGAAGGTATTGAGGGCATTACTCATTTGTACTTCGTCTTTGGTGTATTCTCCATTGTCATCGACTAACGGTCCAACAGTTGAAGTAACTACTTTTTTCTTTCTGATATAACTATAGAATTCTTTTGGGTTTGTTTTACTTTGATTCGCAACATGTGACTCCAGGGTCTTTTTACTTTGCTTAATTAACTTTTTGGCTTTGCGTCGTAGCTCTACAAATTTCACCCGTTCTTCGTCATTTTGTGAGGATTTTAATCTATCCTTAGCAAATTTTTTAGCAAGCAGACAGTCTGAAATATCTTTATTCCACCATTTGGGCTTATCATTATGGCCTGGACGCCGTATTTTCGATGGTATGCAGTCTTGCACTGCCTTAAGGTAAGTGGTTGTGAAACACTCCCAAGATGTATTTATGTCGTTATTGTTAGTCAGAAAGCTCCAGTCAGTTTCTTTAAGCTTTGATTTAAGTTTATGAAAATTTGCTTTCTTGAAATTAGGGACTTTCGCAATGCTGCTATTTGATTTGTTAAAAGTAAACTTTAAAGTGAAAGTTATCGTACGATGGTCGCTGTTACTGAATTAATCACCAACATTCAAATTCTCTATTAATTCTTTTGTTGCGAGTACAAGGTCAAGCACATTATTACCACGGGTCAGAGATTGTACAAATTGAAAAAGTGAACTCTCTTGCAAGTTAGCATAGAGGTCGTGTCCAGAGTGTAAAGTAAGAATATCGCCCCATTTAGTCACGGGTAAGTTGAAATCGCCAAGAATTACGGTATCTTGTATGTTAGTTATTTCTGCAATTTGTTCATAAATTTCATTGTCAGTTTGCACTGACTGAGATGGGGGTCTGTATAATAAAGCTAGTGTTATTTTAGTTCCTCGTTTATTATTTAATAGTACGTAAGATATGTCTATATTCGCAATTTGAGGTTTTGACATTAAGACGGGATTAAGACTTTCCTTTATAAAAAACAGAACTCCTCCTCCATTTCTATTGATCCAACTTTTCTCAAACATTGTATAACCAGGAAGCGTATATTCGGCTAAAAAGCCTCTGTCTTCCGTATTTAACCAAGATTCTGTAATGCCAATTATATCATAATGTTCTGTAAACACGATTTCCTCTAGATCTGAAAATTTATTGCGTATGCTATGAGCATTTACATAAAACACCTGAAGAGTATTAGAGTTGGATGTTACTGATTGTGCATTGTCTGAATTTTCAGTTCGTATTTGACTTACACTACCCTCTCTGGGGTCTGGTTGACCCCGTTTTTTGAATGGAAATCCTTGACTGCATCGTTCAGCAGACGACCAAGACGTGCAGCTCCTACTTCATTGAGATGTACACCATCTCCTGAAAACAAAGATTTATCATAGTAAAAATGATCCCACGTGTCGACAAAGCCGATGTCCTCCTCCCTGCAGAGTTTGGCTAGTCGGCGATTTGTACTGGTAGCTATGTTGTAGAATCGGTTTTCTACATCAATCCGGGGAACAATTCCTGAAATTAAGATTCTATTAGATTTTTACTTGAAGGACCTGATCAGCCGCCGGTACTTGCAAAGTAGTTCCTCTGACCACGGGGTGGGGGGGGGGGGGTGGTGTGTGTGTGTGTGTGTGTGTGTGTGTGTGTGTGTGTGTGTGTGTGTGTGTGTGTGTGTGTGTGTGTGTGTGTGTGTAGTGGGGGTTCGTGTGTGTGTGTAGTGGGGGTTCGTGTGTGTGTGTGTAGTGGGGGTTCGTGTGTGTGTGTGTAGTGGGGGTTCGTGTGTGTGTGTGTAGTGGGGGTTCGTGTGTGTGTGTGTGTAGTGGAGGTTCGTGTGTGTGTGTGTGTGTGTGTGTGTAGTGGGGGTTCGTGTGTGTGTGTGTGTGTGTGTGTGTGTGTGTGTAGTGGGGGTTCGTGTGTGTGTGTGTGTGTGTGTGTAGTGGGGGTTCGTGTGTGCTAGTGTAGTGGGGGTTCGTGTGTAGTGGGGGTTCGTGTGTGTGTGTGTGCTCCCAGGTATGTAAGGAAGACATCAACTTGTGTGTTCCTTGGAAGTTTGGGTGAGAATGACTCAAGTTTTCCCAGGTCCAGGTAACTTTACCCTTGATAACAAGAGTCCGTATCGGCGCACACACCCACACACACCCACACACACACAGCCCGTAGCCTAGTAGGTAGAGCTCTCTTCTCACACACGAGGGGTCGGGGGTTCAATCCCCGGCCGGGCGGAGACAATTGGGCTTGTCTCCTTTCATGTGTTAGCCTCAGTTCACCTAGCTGTAAATAGGTACCTGGAATAAGTGGACGACGTTGTGATGTCGGGTTGGCAAAAATGGTACAAGGCGAGATGGGTATCATATGGTTCACCTAAGCTGATGGCTACCTAAGCCTTCGGGCGAGACGGTACCGTCTATAGTGAGAATGGTACCATACA
Organism: Lithodes maja; assembly: GCA_037953745.1. Classification (NCBI taxonomy): domain Eukaryota; kingdom Metazoa; phylum Arthropoda; class Malacostraca; order Decapoda; family Lithodidae; genus Lithodes; species Lithodes maja. The sequence goes on along the minus strand of JBAKBP010016483.1, from coordinate 2,717 downwards.
GATCCACCCTAAGCCTTCGTTTCCGATGTCGCCAATTGGCTAAAATACAGACTACACACACATCCACAGCCATTCCAACAGTACATAAAACACTTAACATGCATTTCACGCAATACATTCCCAGTTAAGGAGGCGCGATAATAATGAGCTTAGCTCGCATTGCGTGGATTCCCCTTGACGAACAAGTAACTGAGTAACACATGGGGGTATATGGTTTTGCGTGCGCATAATGTGTATACGTATGTATATGTGGATGTGTGTGTATATGTATGCATATATATATAATAATAATAAATAATAATAATCTTCTGGTTACTTATATAGCGCCCGTATCTCCTCCTTCGAGGATTCACAAGCGCTTGGCTTTCTTTAGTCTACCAGAGACCATTACCCATCCCCCTTGCTCATGGGGAGATGGTAACCGCCGGCTATATCCCAGAAAAACTTTTCAATCTGAGCGGGGATTGAACGCGAGACCTCGAGATGGGAATCAGGCACGCTGTCAACTGAGCCAGCCGGACGGCTGCATAAAATGCATAAAATGCATTTATTGATAAGCTTAGATGTATGCATTGTGTGTGCATTATGTAGTGGTAGCTAAGGTTAGGATACAAAAGAAGTGGGTGAGGAGAGCTGGAGGGAGGTGAGAGGAGGGTGGAGAGGTTGCAGGAGGAGGAAGTCAGTGAGGAGTACAGGAGAGCAGTGGAAAGACGACTAGGTGGGTTCGACCTGGATGTTATGGAGGAAGTGGAGGAGATGAGCAAGGTGTTTTAAGGATGATATCTGTGCAGCATGTGACAAGGTGTGTGGAGTGAGGAGAAGAGGGAGGGGAGTGAAAGGTACAGCATGGTGGACAGAAGAGGTAAGAATAGCTGTGGAAGAAAAGAAGAAAGTATATAGAGAGTGGTTGGGTAGTAGAGGGAATTAAGATTTCGAGAGACAGAAACGAGCGAGGTACGTGGAGAGTAAGAGGGTGGTGAAGAGAGTAGTGAAGGAAAGTAAGAGAAGAGTAGATGAGGAATTTGGAAGGAATCTGAGTGTAAAATGGAGGGAGAGTAAGAAACTGTTCTGGAGAGAAGTCAAGAAAGTTAGAGAAGGTAGCAAGGGAAACAGTAAGGGTGTGAAAGATAAGAATGGGAGAATGCTAGCCGAGAAGCAAGAGAGAGTCTAAAGATGGAGGGAGCGCTTCAATGAGTTGCTAAATGTAAGGAATGAAGAGCCAGCAAACATAGCTGGATATGGTATGGGAGGGAGAAGAAGAGAAGTAGTGGAGGAGGAGGTGGGGATCAGGAGGTCAGAAGTGTGGGAAGCCATAAAAAGAGTGAAGTTGGGGAAAGCACCAGGAACAGATGGAGTGTGTGGGGAAATGTTGAGGTATGGTGGTGAGATAGTGATCGAATGGGTATGGAAAATGTGCAAACTAGCATGGGAGAAGGGGAGTGCACCCGATGACTGGAAGACTGGCATAATAGTCCCCCTATATAAGGGCAAAGGGGAATGAGGAGTGTGTGGTAACCACCGAGGAATATGTCTTCTAAGCGTAGTAGGGAAGGTGTACAGTAGGGTAGTGATTGAGAGAGTGAGAGTGAGAACGGAGAAATGGATAGGCGACGAGCAGGGAGGTTTTAGGAAGGGAAGAGGATGTGTAGATCAGATTTTTACCCTGAATTGTGTTGTGGAGAAATATCTGGAGAAGAAACAAAAGGTGTATGTTGCCTCTGTGGACTTGGAGAAGGCCTATGACAGAGTGGATAGAGAAGGTTTGTGGAAAGTACTTAGAATATACGGAGTAGATGGCAAGTTGCTGAAAGCAGTGAAGAGCATGTATGAGGGTGCAAAGGCGGCAGTACGTGTGGAGAGTGAGCAGAGCGAGTTCTTTGACCTGAATGTTGGTTTGAAACAGGGGTGTGTGATGTCCCCGTGGTTGTTTACTGTATATATGGATGGAGTTATGAAAGAAATACTATCAAGAGCAGTGGATGTTGGTGTATCGCTGAAAAGGGAGGGAATTGAGTGGAAGCTACCTATACTGCTGTTTGCGGATGATACAGTTCTGATGAGTGATAATGAATGGGAGTTGCTGGGTCTGGTAAATGAGTTTGGAACAGTGTGTGAAAAACGGAATTTGAAGGTAAATGCGGGGAAGAGCAAGGTTATGGTCTTCGAAAGGGGTGAAGTCACAGAGTGTGAGGTGAAGCTGAACGGTCAGGCTATGGAGATCGTCAACTCTTTTAAGTATCTGGGCAGTGTGTTGAGTAAAGATGGGACTATGGATGAAGAAGTGCGGGAGAGGGTACAACAGGGGAAGAGGGTTGTAGGAACGCTGAAAGCAGTAACAAGAAATAGGGTGGTCAGTATGGAAGTGAAGAAGTCCTTGCATGACAGTGTGGTAATCCCGACACTGACTTATGGAAGCGAAGCATGGACGTTGGTTGAGAGACTCAGACCAAGAGTGAGAGCAGTGGAAATGAATTACTTAAGAAGTGCGTGCGGAGTTACATGGAGGGATAGACAGACAATTGAGGAAGTAAGAAGGAGGTGTGGAGGTAGATGTGCTGGAAAATGTGAAAAGGAACAACTTGAGATGGTTCGGCCATATGGAACGTATGGAAAGCGAGAGAATGACTAAGAGGGTGTACGAGAGCGAGGTGGAGGGACAGAGAGGGAGAGGTAGACCGAATGAGAGGTGGAAGGATGGAGTGAGGAAATACATGAAC